>VSMD01040956.1:0-119383 GCA_008750895.1 Mirza zaza
GAGAGGCAAAGATATACAAATGTAACCAAAATGTCAAAAAAAAACCCCAAAAAACAAAACTTTTTATCAGGTGGTGGGCAGGCGGTAGGGGGGAGGAGGAAAGGGGTGTATGCTTCCATAACGTGTGTGATGCACATCACGGGGGGATTGGACACATCGGGGGGGACAGGGGCAATATTTGTAAACGTAACAGTATTTGTATCTCCATAATATGATGAATTTAAAAAAAAAAGTGAAAAGTGAAAAAAAAAAACTTTTGTCATATAAAGTTTGTTAAAATTATTTCCTACTAAGAAGTAAATAATTGCCAGCAGCTTAATGTTCTTTCATTCCCAATGGTATTTTGATTGTAAATATTAATAGAAAATTTGCTCTTGTAGAGAAATTTCATGGAGGAATTTCCCTGGCAGAGAATAAAGACAGAGTAGTTTTGGGAGAGAGACTTCTTCCTGTTCCTGGTTTGCAGCACCCAGTGTCTGTTCCACCTGCAAGTTCAGTTCTCTGAGTCACCATTCTATTCAGTCTAAATTGTCTTGCTTCCGTTTCATCTGAACTGAAAAACATATTTTGGTTGAAGGCATATTTTGGTTGAATTAACATCCTCATTTCATCGCTAGAAAAGTAGTGACCTGCTATAAGTAATTATCTCTCATCCATATTTACTCTCCAATATTTATTACATAAGCCTGATTGAAATGTGGTGGGGTTCTGCAACTAAAGGATGCTTTTCTCTGTGAATGGGATTGTAATTATGTGTTGGAATGTAACTTTCATTAACTCAACGGCACTGTCTTTTCCCGATCTTTTCCTGAAATTTGTAAAATGGGTTTAAAACTAGTATTTCCTCTTTCACATCCTTACTTTACCTCATGCATAAACCATATCCTTTGTGCAAGTGTTTGCAGTCTACACAATGCTGTTCTGTCTTTGAGTAATTGTATCTGGAAAACTGCCAGTCATTATCTTCTTAAAGTGATGGCAAATTCTTCTCTGGGTATTTACAGACAGATGACAATTAAACTGAGGCCCTGATACAATAAGAGCACAATTTAACAAATTTACTTGGTGGCAGCATTTTTATTTAAATGTTGTATAATTACTCATGAGAAAAATTTTCTCCAGAATGATAGTTTTATGCTACAAATGAGCTGCTTGAAATTTTTCTCAATGAGGCATCAGATTAAGGGACAGTTGTGCCAAATAAACTATGTCATTTGCATGTGGAATCACTATTATCTTAGTTTTTGTTTATTATCTAATTCATTATACCAATCCAATAAAAACCGGATTTTTTGTTGTCCCAGGTATAGCTAATGTCCTCAAATGGTTTTTCTCCCCTAGGTGGGGGTGGGGGACTAGATTTGGATAAAGTTAATGGCTATTTTCTGAAGGTTGAGCTGTGAACAAATAATGGCTAAACGCAAATATATTTCAAGAAACCTAAAAAAAAAAAAAATCAGAAGTTCCTGACCTCAAGGATTGCCAATAGCCTAATTAATTGTGCTAACATAGTAAATTAAAGAGGGATTATTTAGCCCAAGAGTCATTGGAAAATGGAGCGTGAGAAGCAAACATTGGCAATTTAGATCTCAGTATTTACAACTAACTCAGGTCTTGATTAGTCAGGTTAGTAATCGATTCCCAAGTGTGTGGATGGCTATTGGAGTCTGATGCAGTATGTGTTTTTAAATAATATATGAAATCTTATTCTGATCATAATTTGGCATCTCATGAAGTTTATCTCTATGTGGATGGGAAGAGGATGTGCTGATCAGATTAACATGATAGCCCATTCAACTTGGGTGTTATATTTCTCATTTTATAAATTTAAACATTACCCTCAAATGTCTTTGTGATGTTCGAGAGAAAGAAAGATATGCTCCAGCTGAATTGACTGTAGAATTTAGAGCAGTTTAAAATTTTGAGCTTGCAAGATTGAGAACCAGGACCTAACCCGAGATGAATTCATCAAGACCAAAGCCACAGGCACCTCTGCTCCCAACGCAGCCAGATTGCTCTGCCAGCCAGCACTCAGCTGTGTTCTTCTCTGCAGTTCTTCTCTAAATGTATTTATTGTCTTCTTTTCCTTGTTTCTCTAAGAATATGGAGAGATTTAATAAAAACACACACACACACACACAAAAGTTTTTAGAATTAAAGGATCCCAAGTTGAAATATTCTTTCATGTCAATGTTAGACAAATTACATTTTTCTTAATTTCAATTTCCTTATATTTTTAAACTGGAAATGCTACCTATCTTGTGATTTGTTTCAAATACCAAATTAAAACTGTTTTTAAGGTGCCAGCCTAATGTGAGACAGCCATATGGTTGCCCTCAATAACTAGATGCCTGGGTTTCATCTGGTTCTCTGGTTTGGAAAGGTATGATTATAGAATTATATTCATAGAATCCAACTGATTTTTTTCCTTTGGAAAAACTACAAATGGGCACACATATTTGGTCACTGGATATCCCCTCATGTCTAGACTTAGTAAATTAGGGGGTTTTTGGTGTCTGTGGCATTGCAGCCTAGACAAGTATAGAAACAGTCTCAGAGTTGGGGAATGTGCCAGGAATCTCCTGACACTGAGCTTATGGGGAAAAAAAATACAGAAAAACAAAGACAATCACATATCCACATTCAATTCTGGAATATGGCTTTTGGATAAGCATATGCCATCTATGGCATGTTTTGGTCTCTTGTTTTAACATCCAGTTTCCTAGTTCTCTTCCCTGAGTAACCAATTAACAGAGCCACATCCTAATAAGATGTCTGTCCTTCCAGCTTTGGCCAGCACACTATGGTTCTAAGGCCACTCTTAACATATAACCCAGGAGCATATGCCCAGGAAAGACTCACTCATTTCCATTTAGTGTAATAGGATAACCTGTGAAAAGACCTATTTAAAGCTGCACATAAGGAAAGAAACTTCCACTTTATTCAAAGTGGCCTTTCATTTGGGCATATTTTTTTTTCTCGAAGGTGGGGTATTCTTCAATATTGATGTTGGAAGACTCCACAAGTGAAGTCTGTGGCTTTTAAAATTATGAAAGGTTTTAGTATAGACCAATGGGCAGATCCTAGATAAATCTGCCTCACAGAAAACCGTCTCCAGCCAAAGGACCAACTTAAAGGTCAATGTAAATGCTAACATTATTAAGAAACAGCAGTTGAAGAAAGACATTCAGCTGTAGTGGAAGGACTGTCAGAGCATGGAAAAAAATGTTGTTTATGTACTATTCATCTACTTCTTCCCAGAAAGTGTTCCTTATGCTTCCTCTTCTTTTGCACAGTGGTTTTATTTTCTCACATTGTAAGGGGAGGGAAAAAATTGGGTTTTTCAATGTCAACACATCCTTAAAATTTGGGGTTTTAAATTTCCTAATTGGGGCTCTAGGGAACTTGCAAGGAAGAACACCAGATTCCCTTATTATCTTAATGGCTTCCCTGAGCTTCTGGGCATAGGCCTCATTATAGCTTGGGGTCTCCCTGGGGACTGTGCAGGTGCTCTTTGACGTTCAGGTGGACAGTGAGGAAGTAACGTCTGGAGCACACTCCAAGGAAGAGCATCAACTGCTCCAATGAGCTCCCCATGCACACGCACGGAGTTGTTTTCACTGAGAAAAGCAGAGTAGCACATGTACTAATCAAACCGTCAAACCATCGACTGTGTCAACTCAATGTGAGGGAACATGCCATTTTTACATAAATAATAATGATCCTTAGTTAATCAAGATTACTCCATCATGTATCTAGTTCCCCACACCTGCTCCAAAGGTCTCTAGGATCTCACCCTCATTTGGTGTTGCTGCTATTTTGATCTTTAGTTTCAACACTTTTCCATCTCTGGGTGGTGTAACTCCATGTGGCATCTGTGTGTGTATGTGTGTGTGTGTGTATATGTATGTGTGCATGTATGCTCTGGATCATGTATGTTTTTTATAGATATTATCTCTTTACATTTTCAGTAGAGATTCCAAAGCAATCATCTTATGGGCATATTCTCCTGGATCTCCCAGATTGAAATCAACATCATTCCCTTTCACATATTCCTTTCTTCTTATGTTCTGGTCTCAATATAGGAAACTGTCATTCACTCATTATTTATGCTTCATTCTCTATTCACTCACCATATCCTATTCCTAACCAACTTATCTGCTCCCCAAGGAAATATCATATCATCCAGTTCATTTCCTTTAGAGCATTTATCACTGATTTATATGATTGAGCTAGTTTCTTATTTATTTGGTTTTGCCTGTCTCTTTCCACTAGAATATAAACCCCAATAAGGGAGGGCTCCTCTCTGTGTTACTCCCTGCTTTGAACCTAGCACATTGCCTGTAAGATGATAGCCACTCAATATAAGTTTATTAAATGAATGAATCAATAACTATCCCACTGATTCTATCATCCTAAGATCTTGCAAATCACCTTTTTAAATCCCTGCTGCTGCCACCCTAGTTAGAGCCAGTATATTTCTCATGTCTGTAACTGCAGCAGCCTCCTAGCAGCTCTTCTCATTTCTACTCTCATATCTGCCTTGCAGCCTGAGGTCTTTTTAAACTGCAAATTGGCTTCTCTCATTGGTCTGTTTAAAACCCTTAATAGCTCCCAGTTGTAATCTGCTTTGCAAACTTTTCCACAAGGATTTCCCCTAATGGCCCAGCAGAAAGCAGGCCTGGAGATACAACCTGAAGTTACCCATCACAGCACAAAATACCTTAGGAACTTCATGATTTATCTTACAAATGTATGCAGATTTTGCACTCTACTTCATTAGTGACAAATATTTTAAATTATTTACCACTTAGCAAAAGCAATGCTCCAGGAAGACATTTCTTGTTTATCCTGTGGTTTGGGGACATGGCTACACCAGGATATCAAAGTCTGAGAAATGCAAAAGCAGATCAAGTTCAGAAAAATTAATTTGGTGCCCAAGGCCCTTCAAAATCTGATGCCTAATTCTCTCTCCCTCCTCACTTCTTGCCACTTTCTCACATACCTCCCCTAGTCCAGCTCATCTCAATGTCCCCTCCAAGACTGCATTAGTTCTCCCTTCTCTGTTCCCCCTTAGACCCTGTGCACTATCTGCCTGTACATTATCAGTCCTTAGTATCTCTGTGTCTGTAGCACTAACCTATAAACCCTGATGAAAGGAGATGTGCTTTGTTCATTATAACCCAAACCTGACCCAGTGTCTTGTATATTTCAAGCACCCAATAATAGATCTTGGGTGACATTGTCCTTCCTGATCTAGAAGGCACCTAGGAATCAAACGTAATCTGCAAAGGCTTCACAGCCGATGTTTAAGAAGACATCCAACCTGGATGTTTTCTTGTCATAGAGAATCATAACTCTCATCTACCAACCTACCTGTCTCTACTGTTTCTTAGATTCACTATGAAATATCACTAGAGCTGTAAATTCTGATCAGCTGGACTTTATTTGAATGATCTTATGAGCTAGTTTTAGGGTTCAATGTTTTATTTTTTTAAAGAGCAACACTTTGCCAGTGGAGTACAACTAGTAGGGACTCTCTAACTTCAAAGTCTCTTAGAATTATTTTGGCTAAAGCCAAACATCCTCTGCACTTTATGGAGTTTTTGATCCTGTATGACAGATGCTCAACAGGAAGGTTGTGTAGACCGAGTCTTTTTACCAACGGAAGTAGTTTACTCTTATTAAAATGTCTGAATGAAGACCAGAGGGAGAAAGAGGAGGAAAAGGAAGTAACAGAAAGGGCTCTGGTTCCAAGGCCATCCCTAGGCATCTGACAACATAGAGCAATTGGCAGAGGACTGAAGTTAAGCAGCTGTAAGTTAAGCAGCTCCCATCCTCTGAGAGCTTGGGGTCCCCAACCAACCGACTCACATATGTGATTAAATACCACTTGGCCAACTATACAAATAATAAACAACAACCAAAATAGGTTTCTTTACAGATTGAAATTAAAATGCAAGCAAGGAAGTAAATCACTTCCTCCAGGGCAGTGTAGACCATAAATCAAAATACCTTCTTTATAAATGGCTAACAATGAATTCTTACTGAACTAGTCTACCCCTTCACTGGCTTGGAAGGTATTCCTTTTTATTTATGGGCTAGGATTGGGGGAATGTTTAACATAGGATTTATTATTTAGAGCGTTTGCTAATTTTGTTACAGTGTTTTCAGTCAGTATAGCTTAAAAAGGGGGGTTGCATATTTTATTAATTAATCATAATGAATTCTTTATTTCTGGTGTTGGCAAAGGCTGAAGCAGCCTGTTTGGTTATTGTTACACAGACTGGTTTGTAAGCATTTCCTCTTGAGACTGCCAGGAGCAGCTGCCAGGGGTCACAGTCATTCCTTCAGCCACCACTGCCCCTTTCCCAAACACACATCTCTTCTTGCAGCCCACAGGTGGGGATGCAGCAGAGCCAGCCTGGGTGTGGGCTGCACCTCAGATAGAGCCAGAACACCTTTATTTTTAGGTTATACTGTCAGATGAGATTTTATTAAAAGTGTCCTACAGTTGAAGAGGTTTTGGAGAACTGCTCTTGGTAAATAGAAAGATGGGTAGGTAGATAGGTAGGTAGGTAGGTAGGTAGGTAGATGGACTGATAGCCGGACAGTATACATAGAACATTGTATTCCGTAAAAACTGCCGCTTCCAACCATAAGTCTTTGTGAATTTAAACTCCTTTTCCTTTACCAACACCCAAATATATTCAAAATAGTCTTTCCTACTCAAAAAAGAAGAAGAAGAAGAAGAAGAAGAAGAAGAAATAGCCTTCAAATACCCAGCATCTATCTGTTCCTCTAAATTTGGAGTTGTGATTTAATATACTAAATCTATATGTGTATTTCAGATGAACTAGGCTGAAAACCTTTGTTTTTATCAGTATATATAAGTGACTTTCACTAATTTTTTTTGTGAAAGAAATTAAAACCTGTGACCATGACATGTAAATTCATAGAAATTAAATGCAAATGAATCCAACCTCTTTGCGGTCTTTGTTTCAAGACCAAGGTTATTAACTGACACCCAACGTTGGGAATCCATTTCCCAAACATTTTGATTGACAGGCAAGACAATAAGACAGCAGAGAGCTGGCTGTCCATTTAATAGCCACACTCCAAAGACAGGCCAAGTGGATAGAAACAAGTGCTCCACTTTTCTGCTTTTTGGAGAGAAGATAATCCCCTGCCTTCTATTTGCAAGATATTTTATATTAAGTACCTGTGAAATGAAGTTCTCACAACCTAAAATGGCTGAAAACTCCAATTACTGCCAGGGTTATAGAGAAATGAAAGGCATCTGGAGGAGACTCTGAGGTCACCTCTCCCTACTCCTCCTGCTGGTCCCAGCTACCCACAATCCTGCCAGGACCATCCAGTAAGTGAGATGATCTTTTTTATTTGTAAAATTTCTACCAAAGGTAAACAACAATTTATTCTTTTAATTTTAAATGGCAATATACATATGTACTTACTTGTATACTTACTGTTCATTATTGCCTTTCTTTTAAAACATGTGAATACTTCCCAGGAACCATTTCAATTTAAAAAATGAAATCCTTTATGAACATAGATTTCATACTCACTTCCTAAGATTTCTTTTACCCTGAAGTTTTTCCTTCCCACCATTTCTGTTTCTTTGTAGCTAATCCATCAAATGACTCTCCTGCTATTTTACATTTTGCTGATAAGCAGTTCCTGTAATTAAGAACCTTATCATTCTATGTATGAGAAAAACAAATTTAATGCATTTTAATAAGGGGGTTAGAAGGACAAGGAGACATTTTATTGCCATATTGATTTTGATAAGACTAGAAATAACCCGTTTGACAGATGACTGTATATAATAGTATTTGTACACACATTTTTTTACTTTTGATATTTCTACTTCCATATTTCTCATAAATATATGTCTGAATAGTTATATAATGTAGTATTCTTTAACAAGAAAATTTCATTGAATAATGTGATAGTTTTAAAGTCACTTTATCTTTATATCTGATTCTAATCTTTTGTTTATAGTTCTCAGTTGACCAACCTACAGGGCTGAGAATCAGAGATATGGTTTTAGGACAAGCTCCTTCAAACATTTGCTGTTAACTCAAGGAAAACATCCTGATTATTATTTCCTTATCTATACATGGGGTGGGGGGAAATGAGGGGAAGCACATAAAAGATTTCCAAAATCTCCTTCGGGTCTTTTAGCTGCAATTATAGCTATTTCAATTGGAAAAAAAAAAAAAAAAAAACAGTCCCTGTTTAAAAAAATTTTGCTTTAAGGCTTTTAAAGTTGAAGAGCCTTTGGAATGTGAATAATCAGGTCTCCATTTATCTGGGGCTAAATTTTTGTACATCCAAAAAGAAAGGCTGAATAAAACCTATTCCTTTTAAATTCGTGAAGTCTATGAGATCATGATGGGTCCATAAAGAAAGAGCTCTGTGAGGGGTGTCAGAGTTGTTTCTACCCTTAATTTCTGTCCATCCGTATCTTGATTCTGTGATGTAGGGATATCTGTAATTTCATTCTGCAAAGAGGAAAACTGTGTTGCACAGAGTGGTTAGTTGTCCTGGGCAGGGCCATACCGTGTCAAAGAATTAGGGAAGGTCAGACAAAAACCCTGAACTTTCAGACTACAGTGATTTTTGCTAGAAATCTTGCCGTCAAGGTCCCCAGGACTGTTCTCTCAAGTCAAGAGCAGAAAATGAATGAGAATGAATATGCGACACTACGATAGGGCTGTCCTCCAGTTAGGGCAGTGGATGGTTAATTGGGTGTCTGCATATCTTCTCTACCAGACTGCAAGCTTTTAGTAGAAAGGGGCCCTATTTCACCGAATTGAAATGGGAGCAATACCCTCCATTTCCCCATCCTCACATTGACCTCTTTCCACTTTCATTGCATCCCTCATCTTCCATTTACATTGTTGGGTATATTCATCTATCCTTTCAGGGCAGGGGAAAGATTTACAATTTTTGTAATCTCCTACAGTACTCAGCACTGGGCTACACTCTCCAATATTTTCCAAATCTGTGGCTCTGTAGGCACTCAATAATTACTTGCTGACTGGGCTGACTCCAGGAAAAATGAGAAGTTTTGAATGTGGTGCCCTTCGATAAACTCCTTTAGTCTCTCCCTTGAATTCTTTTTCTCCCCACACTCCCACCAGCCCCTTTTGAAAAGTATGAATGCTCGACTAATCCCTCAGGGTCCCAGTTGTCCTTGTTAAAGCAAAGGTCAAGACCTGGGTATTGTGAGCTTTAATTATGGTTTAAGGAAACAATGCCTCCACTTCGACAGTCTATCCAATGAGTGATGCTCTTGCTGGAAGATTCAAGCAGGTAACCAAAAGGAGGTTCTGCAGTCTTTAAATCCATTTTCAAACACTGTTAACCACTCCCCTTCCAACACTTACCCCTTCTTCAAAGGGCAAAGCTTAATCATCACATAATATTGTATATTTTTTGAACTTATATTTTGTACCATACCACATGTGTGACTATGATACTTATGAAGAAAAACAAGATGTTTATTGAAATGATTTGTTCACCACTGTAAATTTTAATGATGATCAAACCAGAACAGCAGAGACTATTTTTCTGAGCAAGCATTTAGTCACAGCTCCAAGAAATATCCCAAGAGTTTATTGCATAAGGATTTCACCTACATTTATAAGGATGTCTTCTTTCATCTATTCTTTGGAAATGTTGAATATTAAATTTTACTGGCATTTCTCTTTCTCTGTGCTTAGCAAGTTAAGACAGCATTGTCATTGATTTCTGCCTCATGTTAGAGCAAGCATGTTTATTTCTCTTTTTTCTGCTAAAGAAATAAAATCTTTATGCGCTCTGCACGTGGGTTAGGAAAAGTAACAATGGGGTAATTGTTCCAGTCCTTGGTACTGCCTTACCTCGGCAGTAAGGACTGTTGTTCTTTCAAGCACTGTCCTCTAGTGGGGAAAATAAATATTAGCGCTTTTTGAACAAGCACAAGTGCTCAAGTGCTAGCGCTTCGTGAGTTCTACTAACCCATTCAGCGCTTTTCTAGGGGAGGTATTGACCCATTTAACCAGGTGAGTTAAAGTGACCCTTAGTGAGAAAATTCCTGACAGCATAAGCACCTTTACCTAATGGTGTTAGGTCATCCGAAACCACTGAATGGATGAAAGAAACTAGATCCCATGAGCATAATGGTAAAAATGCAAAACAAACCAAGACTTGTTTCTACTCTTAATTTCTGTCCATCCATATCTTGATTCTGTGATGTAGGGATATCTGTAATTTCATTCTGCAAAGAGGAAAACTGTGAGGAGGGAGAGAGGGGCACATTGCCTGTATTTTTGAAATTCAATATTTAAAGGAGAATGCTATCATTTTGATAAATCACCTATTCTGAAATTAATTGCTCTGTGGAATAAACATGTCAAATTCTTTGAATCTATGTGTAACTCAAGTCTGGCTATTTAATGACATAGTTCTGACTTCATATCTTCCAGATTATTTTTTCTTGGCTTTGTTTAGTATAATGCTTGACTTTGAAATCACGAGTGAATATTCACCAAAGCCTATCAGTTAAGGTTTGGGGGCACTAGATTCAGACAGACCCAAGTTAAGCATTCATTGTTTAGTTGGCCTTTGTAAACCTCAGTTTCCTTTACTGTAAAATGAGGGTCATAATAGTACTTTTGTCAAAGAATTAGATCATGAACCTATGAATTGATGCTTCAAAAATACTTAACACAGTGTCTGGCTCTTCACAAACACTAAAACATACTAGGTAGTCTTTCTATATGTTTTGTAATTATTTTTGACATGGTCTCTAGAAAGTTCTCTATCCACCCAACCAAGCCCCAAATGCCAATCTTCCAATAAAGCACATGGGAGACTATTTTGAATTTATTACAGAGTTTCCTTTTATCAGTTCCTTTTACTACATATAAATAAATATTTAATAAGTCTTTGCTTAGCATACGTGCTCAGCTGGACTCATGCTTCCTAGTCTCCATTAAATTTTTGAGTTTGACACCTCCTTAGGGGACAGTTCCATATCAGGTGTCATTTCACATTAAGAAGCCAAATTTTGTGGCTGCTTATATACACTCAAGAGCATGAACGCAGCCAAGCCATTACTGTTGTCAGTTCCCAAAATAGTGATCCAACCTCTATGTCCTGCAAAGCAACAATGGCTGATGGGAGCTTACGCATAGCCAAGCCCTTGGTACAGTCTTCATCTTTGCTTTGCTCTGAAAGGTGCCCTTGAGTCTTCATTCTTGTTCAGTTTCCCGTGAAAGGAGCTGGAGCTGCTGCCACCTGATCCCAGTGTTTCATTACTATCTATCTCTGACCTGTCAGTTCACTCGTCTCTGCTCCCTCTCTTAAAAACAAAGCTCAGATCTCACTGGGGCTAGAGAAGCGGTGATGTTTGAGGTCAGAACACGGGTCAAAAATCAACAGAATAATCCAATTATTTTTTACAGAAGCAAACCCAGCACAAATTTAGGTAAACAGATCTGTGCACAAGTTGGGGAAAATCCTGAGTGGGAATCAAAAGGAAAGACAAAGTGAGGCAAACAGCTTCCAAATATGTTTCTCATAACTAACATCCTGGCACAATTTAGAAAAATGTGAAAGTTTATTATTGCACTTATTTGAACTAGTGAGCTCCAAAGGAAAATGGAGAAACAAACCAAAATGCCTTCCTAATATTATACCAATTTTTATGAAAAAAACTAGGGACTTCATATCTTTTGGCCAGCATATAGCACTTTCGTGGAAACTGAACTCATACTACCTATATGTGTTTTTTTTTTAAAAAACAAAGTGAGAATAGGCTATGACCTCAGGCAAATTGTTGAACTAGTTTAGACTGTTCTTGAGAGTGTAATTTTCTCTTCCTTTATCATTATAGGCAGGACTACTTAGCACAGAAATCCACTTTGAATCACGTAGCTGGTATTGTTTTCTATAGAGTAAAAGTAGTTATGAAGATTGGCAAAGGGCTAGTTTTAAAAAATTAGGATGACTCTTCCATTAAAAGTCTCTAAAAAGAGGAAGAATAATAGTAATTCTGATAATATTTTTTTGGAGGGTAACAATTTTTGACAAGATAGTGAACTTTTTTCCTAGTTATTTGGATTAACATTAGCATTGTTTTCATCACACCAACAGCTTATAATTAATTGTGCACACAAGTATTTCTCAAAGTCATATTTAGTGCTAAAAGAAAAAGCAAGATGTTTTTGTTAGAGTGGATCAATAGGAGGAAGAATTCTCCTTTTAAAAAATTTCTTGAAGGTAGATGGCGGAATGATGAGTCATGTTGAATTATTTATGTATGGAATTCACCCAAATGTCACTTAATGCTTCTGGTCTATTGAAAGATGCTGAATGTGAAAGATAGTAAAATACCTCTAAGTACATACATAAAGCCCAAAGCTCAACAAGTTATACTTCTCTGCCTCATGAACCTCTGTCATTTCTCTGAAGACAAATGCAGAGAGGAGAAAATAAATTGCAAATTTTATGACTACATTTTGGTGCTTAGGGCAACCTCCTTATTGGATCACATCCTGCCTGAGAAATGGCATGAGGGATTCAGGCACAAAGAGTTAAGAAGCAGGTGAACCCAGGTACAGTGTACCATGGCTCTCCATTTATAGCTGAGAGTTCAGGTCATTTTGCTGGTATCCTCTTGAATTGGCCTCTGTGATATTATAACAAAGTGAGCATAGGATTTCACCAAATTTAGAAGGCTGCTGTGATTCATTTCTTTGACTTCTGAGGCTGCATGAAACTTTTGCTGCAAGATACTTTTAGTGGCCATCAGGTTTCAGAGAGCCATTAAAATTTACAGCTAAAAATGCATCTTTCAGAAGTGAATTTAGGACATACAATTCAGGAGTCAGATCCTCATATACTGACATCATTCATTCAGACAGCAAATATTTATTGAATGCCTACTATGTGCCAATCATTGCTCTAGGTTCTAGAGATATTACAGTGACTAAAACAAAAACAAATATCCCTGCCCTTATAGATTCATGTTATGATATTGTTGTTGTTTAACTAAAATAGTTCCACATTTACACACTCTTTTAGGTAATTTCCACACTGTGGTGTCAAACTGTATGTGTGTTAGATTGGAATGCATTTGGCTACAAGTAAGAAAATTTGACCAATCATGGTTTAAAAAATACAGTTCTGTTTTTTCTCCACTTGGCACAAAAGTCTGAAGGCTTATGCAGCAGCTTGACTGTATCATTGGGGATATAGGTTCTCTCTGTCTTAACACTTTGCCATGGTCAGCATGCTGCTTGTTTTTCATTGCCGCAGCTCCAGGTATTATGTCTGTGCTCACAGCAGGGAGAAAGGGAAACAGGTGTGAAGCCAGGTATGTCTATTTTTTATATGAAGAGGAAAACAAAATTTTCACAAAAACTGCACTAGCATACTTCAAATTATGTGTCATTGACTAGAACTTGCTGTATGACTACCCACATGTGCAAGTGAGGCTGAGAGAGTATTGATTATTTACAGCCATGACGGTGAGGGTAATACAGAAAGAACAGGGTTGGGAATGGGTGTTAAATTAGCTAATCTATAGTCTAGATCGTATTGGTTACAAAAACAAAACAAAGCAAAAAAACAGAGAATCCATTTAAACATATCATTTAAACATAAGAATGATTGATTTTTCCATCTGTTAATTTTCTTAATGAGTGACTGAATGCACGAATGCCTCGTCAAAGTACACAATGTCCTATAAAAGGCTGAATATTGAATAAATGAATGGCCTAATGCAACTGGCATGTGCAAAAGATTTTCTGAAATTCTATGTGGACAATTGTTTTGGCTGTTTTGCCTACTTCAATTACTATTTCAGTGAAAATTATCAACATGACTGAATATAATCTTAATTATCAAAGTTAGCATGCTTTTAAAAATTCCATTCAGTAATCATTCATTAAATAATAAATAAGCCAAGCACTGTACTAGGCCTGAGAGTTGCAAAGAAAATTAAGACAAGATTCCTACGTTCAAGAAGCAAATGCTCAAGAAGAAAAAAATAAGCAAAGAGTTGCATAGGATACCACAGTGGGTCAACTAGCTTTGCCTGGGGGAATCAGAAAAATTTTCATGAAAAGTTGTTTATGAGCTTTTCCATTATGTGTGGAGAAAGAAGTGAAAAGAAAAAGGATGAAGAGAAAAAGACAGATGGAGGCTTTTTCAGGCAATGAGAGCAGCATGTGAAAGTCACAAAGGCTCACGAGTATGCACTAAGTAAGGCACACACTTTGGTGTGGCGGTGTGGCATCGTAGAAAGTTAAAGGACGTTGGAATCAAGCACACCTGAGTTTGAATCCCAATTCAGGTTTTTCCTTATTGTGAGACAACCTAAGCTCCTGAATATTTCAATTTCCTCATCTCTAAAATGGGGATAAGATACCCACTTACCTCCATTATAGGGAATTTGAAGGATAAAGTGCAATAACACATGCACATCTGCCACCGTGCCTGACATGAAGAAGGTGATCAATGACTGCATCTGTTGTTATCATCATCATCATCATCAAGGCTAGAACGTTGTATTTTGAGAGTAATGGGAAACAGGGAAGGAGGGGTCAGCAAGTATAGGTCACAAAGGACACATAGCAAGGTGTTATGAAGATATTACAAAATATGGCCACGAATTCTTCACAGCCCTGCAGTCACGCCCCTCTGCGAGGTAATGTTTCTGTTCCTTCCATCAGGAGGTAAAAATCTCTCTCTCCAACATCTCGAATCTGGGCTGGCCTTGTGACTTGTTTTGACAAATAGAATGTGGTGGAGGTAACATGGTGCAATTTATGAGCTGGAGCCTCAAGAGACATTTCCAGGTTTCACTTTTACTTCCTTGAAATCCAGCAGATCCCACCCAGGCTACTGGAGAGTTCATGTGGAGGCAACTGAGGCACCCCAGCTTAAAGCCCTAGTCAACTGTCATCTGGGGCCAGTCAGTCCCTAACTGAACAGTCCCCTGACCACAAAACATTTATGTGAGCCCAGCAAATATCCCAGGCGGCAGGGACAACCTGAGCTGGCTGATCCCTTCTTCGATTGCCAAACTTATGAGCAATTATGAGAATTGTGAGTAAATACATGGTGGTGGTTTTAAGTCACCGAGTTTTAATATGGTTAGTTATACAGCAATAAATAACTAGAAGAGAAGCGTACAAAGTTTTACTTTACCCAGGAGATGAGAAAGAATCATTGAAAAAAAAAATTTTTTTTTTTTTTTTTTTTTGAGAAAAGAGTCTCACTCTGTTGGTTGAGCTAGAGTGTCATGGTGTCAGCCTAACTCACAGCAACCTCAGACTCCTGACCTCAAGCGATCCTCCTACCTGGACCTCGCAGAGTGCTAGCATTGTAGGCGTGAGCCACCACACGTAGTCTCATTGAAAGATCTTAATGTAATGACCTCAACAGATTTTTATTTTACCCCAAAGCCAGCATAGAGGATACAGTGAATCATATGTTACTTAAAGCAAGTAGAGAAGATAGAGGATAATAGGGATAATAGTTAAGTAAAACTTGATGAGGATCTGGATGATAACAGGACAACAGCAAAGACAGAACTCCTTTTAGGAGTAAGCAACCTCAGAAAGGCCCCATGCTTGATTTAATGCTCTGCAGAATCCTTCCTGAAATTCTTAATAATTTTTTGAGCAAGGAGCCTGCAGTTTTATTTTGCACTGGGACCTGAAAATTATGTAGCCAGGGCTAGGGAAGGAATTCACAGAAACTGAGCTCCAAGCCGGACATGTCAGGATGTAGAAAGCGTCCGACCCAGTACTGTCTTCATTGTGGCAGCTTTGAACTGACCTTCAGGTTTGTGAGTGCTCACGTCTCTCTGTAGCAGTCAAGCTGTGATTATTCTGATGCTAAAATTAGTGGCAGTTCCACAGAATAGAAACACCAAGAGTAAGAAAAGCATTTCCAATCTTCTCTCTCCTAAAAGCCACCAGGATGGCCTTGAATGAGTCAAGCTTCTCTAGCTTCCTCATTCATGAAATTCGGCGATAATCCTGTCCCTACACCACTCACAGGATTGTGCCGATTAAGCAGACATGTGAATGAAGCACTTTAAATTCCCCACAAAGGAATGCATTCAACTAAACAGAAGGACTAAAAATAATTCCATTAACAATAATCCGCATGCAGTGTCCTCAACTCAGGTCCTTCTGAGGGTGGCTTTGACTGCATGCTGTTCAAAATACTCAGGGTCAAAATACCTGATACTTTTCTAAGAGATAAAGTGAAGATAATGAATAGATAAACATTTGATTGGGTTGGATATGTGTTTACATGTCATAAATTCATTTTTTGTTTACACTGTCTCATAGTTTAACTTTTCTGCATACATATATTCATTTATCAAACATTTATTCAACATACTTTATTATGTACCAGGTACCGTGCTAGGCACTAGGAAAAAGGAGCTCCCTCAAGGAGCTGATAGTGTGGGAACTGGAGATTGATACAAATAAACAACTAGAAGGTAATGTGCCAGTGTTAAAAGAGTCATAAACCAGGTGCTAGTGGAACAGGCAGAAAGGAACCCTTTGTAGTCTGGATGGAGAGCAAGAATAAGGGCTTCTCTGAAGAAGTACCATTGAGTTGCTTTGGCATGTCAAGAACAAATAGAATCAATATGGGGTGAATGTTCAAGATTGGAAAATATGTCCAAAATTTGAAAATAACCTTATATTGATAATGCCATATACATATGGGTATCCTTTATTATTATTTTTTAACCACCCTATTGCTTTTGTGAACCCATTCTGGGTTAACTGTATATTTCTTCATGATTTGATGCTTACTTGCTGGGTGACCAACAGTTCACCCAATGTTGATGAATATGTACAGTGCCTTAAACCTTGTGAGCCTCAGTTTCTTCTGAAAATGAGAGATTTAGAAATCGATAACATAAGGTTGTTTTAAGATAAAAACTCTTAACAGACTAACTTTTATATGAATGTATCAGAACTTGCACTTGCAAAAATATCAGAAATTTCAACATGGCTCCTCTGGGAGACTATATTCATATACCAATGGTGTTGCCATTGTTCAAAACATTTTTTTGCAACTATGTTTTGGGAATGACTTAATGATATAAGAACTTTGTGGAATAGGGGAAAAACCCAAGAAATAGGGGATAAGAGGATAAGGATAAGAGGATATGGATAAGATAAGAGGATAAGGATAAGAAAACTTTTTAGAGATAGAAAAAATCAGAGTTTGCATTACAGAGCTCTGTCTCTCTTGCCCTCAGCTTCTTCATAAGCCAGGCTTGGTTCTACCAACTCTGCCTAGCCTAAAGAACCACAAGGATGTCCAAATAGTAGGGTTATACGAAATTGCAACCATGAAATGTAACATAAATATCTTCCTTTGAGGATAAACTTGATTTTGTATGTGATCCAAAATTCCTATAAAGTATGTCAGGTAAATAAGGTGACTATTTGGGGTCACAAATTGAGCAGCGATTTCTGATTTTTTTCTTTAATTTGTATATAGGTTTAAAGGTAACTAAACAGGGTGACTTTGTAAGAAGTGAAATGACTTTCTTGTTAGTCTGAAGACATGGTAGCCCAAGATAACTACTTTTAAAACATTACCAATTTAAAAACAATCGTAGTACCAATACTAAAGTCATGACTTACAAAGTATGTTTTATATATGATTTTTAAAAATTACCAATGATGGACATTAGTCTTATAACCCATTTTTACCAAGGAATGAGCTACTCCAAAAAACCCACTGATACATTTGTATGGACTTTACCATTTAATAAGTGCTTTGTACAAGTCATCTCATTTGAGCCTAATAACAACACTGTGAGGTATATTTTAATTTTATTCTTAACTTACCGATGAGGAAATCGAGGATTATCTGTAAAATGATACCGGACCAGTTGTTAACCTTCTTGAGCCTTAAATTAGCCACAGGGCAGAGTTTCAGTCCGACAGATCGAGAAACTGAAGTCCTCCCATGCTCATACACATATTTAGACTACTAGACATCTTCATGGCACTGATGAATTTGTTAAAGCTATGTCAAGCTTGTCTGGGTGGCTGGAACTGTCCGAACAGCCGTGTTCTCTCACCCCCTTGGGATGCCAGTGATCTGAGTTTATAACATGTTTAAACTCATTTCTTTGGGCCTGTGTCTTGGAAAGGGGCTGTTTCCTACCCTCAGGTTCCACCTGGTGGCTATGTGGCATATTAACTAATGAATCCCCTTTTGGGGGTTCTCTGATATGAGTAGAACAAAGGGGTTTCTTCCATTTTTGTATAGGTTCCACAGGTCACTCAGCAGGATGACTTTTTAAGAAGTGAAATGACTTCCTTGTCAGTCTGCAGACATGGTTTGCCCATTCCTGACCTCTTCCTTCAATTGTGCTAAGCTCCTTGAAATGAGGCACCTGTTAGTGCTCACATCACATGCAAAATAGTCAGTGAGGCAGGGTTCCTAATGGACTTCTGGGCCCCCGTTGGAATCCATCTGTCCCTGGTTTGCTAGCCAAACCTATCAACCCTTGTCTTCCTTTCCACTCTCATTCTCTTCCTCCTTTTGTCACACACTCTAAGTGTCCACAGATGTCAAGTGCAGTGAAACACACGTGATGCTGAAGCTTTAGTGCTGGCACAAAGGTACTTCCTGAAGAAGATATGGCCCCTCGCAGAGTTGTTTTGCAGGCTGCCCATCAGTATTTATCACTGCCTAGTGCCGATTCTCGATTCAAATAGCTTGACAACTTTTGAGCTGGCATGATGCCACCCATGATATCAGTCAACGGGCCATCTAGCCATATCAAGTGTGGCTATTAAGGGCAGGAGTCCTAGCCAGGAATTTCTAAACTGCTGTCTGTGAAGAGGTTCTGTGGATTTTGGCTGGAGAAAACTTCCAAAAATAAAAACTAGATACCGTGGCCATTTGTTTGGACTTTGTAGAAGAGTTATGAGTCATTGGGGAAAGGAAAAGGACAGCGGAGGAGACAGCATGAAATTAAACCTAATTAATCACTGTGACAAACAGAGGGAGAACTGCACCCACTCTTCCCAGAATGATTGTTGGAAATCTAGGAAATGAGGGGAAGAAAAGCACTTAATCTTACCAAAGTCTACATATATTTTTAGAAATTGGAGAGTCCAGATGAAAACAAGTGTTTGGAAAGTAAACAATGTAGTAATATGAGGAGTGTGTATGCACTTTCTTAGAATTTAGATGGAAGAGGGTCAAATGTCAAAGTAAAGACATTTGTTTCAGTCTTTGTAATTTACTTATTCTGCATGATGTTTGCTAAGATGTTCTTGATGGAGGAACAAATCCACTGGTCTTTTAAGTTAGAGCTGTGAGTGACTTTAAGGGTTGTAAGATCTTTCATTGGGGATTGGGGAGGGGGTTTGATATATACTTCTGTTAAGAGCAAGGGCTTTTTGAGTCAAATAAAACTGGAGTTAAACCCTTCTCTCTCACTGGAAAGGTTTTTTTTAGTTCTCTATGCCTGTTTCTTCATTTATTAAAAAGGAATACTAGTAATCCAACTTCATAAGATTTTTGTGAAGAATAAATAAGAAATTAGATAAAGAGCTTCCTGGCATTAATACATTCTCAATAAATATTAACAAATATGAAATTGATCCACTATATACATGACTTCTATAGGCTAGAAGTTTTTGTATTTGCCTAGCCTAAATGTTCTTGTGGCTTTTTATTGCTGTTTTATTTTTATTGGTCTCCAGTGGTGTGCTGAAGTCGGATCGTACTGGCTCGGAAGAGCCAACTGTTGAATTTTTTAAAATTTTGAGATCTAATTGTTAAATACTGCCAATATTAAAAAACAAATTAAAAGAAACATACAATTAAAACAAAGTTGACAAATGAACCTCTGTTCACCAAATAAAAATAACATAAAGTCATGAAATACTTCACGAAAGTACATGAAGCAAGATATGCTTCTTACTAGTGAGTAAAAGATACTATTTGCTTCTAGAAAGGTTCATAAAAAATGAGTTATATGAAAAATCTAAGACCAAGATTGATAAACCAATTTATAATTTTATATCTATTCAAATGATTTTCTTTATAAAAAGTGGACATATCTAATAAACTTTTTGAAATTGAGACGTCTCAATATTTGTTTAAATAAATACGTCTCTAATAAAGGAAATTTGAAATTTCAAATCTTTTTCTATTAAATTCCTCATAATGGAGTACTAAGGTGGAAGAAAGAGAGCTAATTAACGTTTATCAACTTATATTTGATTACATCTATTCTCTTTCTTTCTAGATGACTTATTTCTCAGGCTTCACAGTTTCTTTTTTTTTTTTTTTTTA
This sequence comes from Mirza zaza, assembly GCA_008750895.1. Taxonomy (NCBI): domain Eukaryota; kingdom Metazoa; phylum Chordata; class Mammalia; order Primates; family Cheirogaleidae; genus Mirza; species Mirza zaza. The sequence continues at coordinate 20,377 of VSMD01040956.1, forward strand.
ATTTAGTCTCCTTGGGATTCTTTCTCCTTACAGCCCACACACCTTCCTAGAAGGAAGTGTTAGAAGTAAGAAAGAAAAACAAAGGAATTGTTTGCAGTTTTCTTGCTAACTAATTACTTGCTGCTTTTCTTCCTCCACTTTCTCTCTACTAAGCCATTAAGATAATCCTTACAGAAGTGCTGTAAATACCCTTTTACAAGTATGGCATACATTTTCTAAACCAGGGCAGTTAAAGGATAAGTGCAATGGAACTAAAATAGATGCAAAGTCATGCAGATCCAAGTTGTTTTTTTAAAAAAAATGAACATGTAAAGAAACAGAAAAATATTGATCTTTAATATCACACAACTGTAATGTGATAGCAAATGCATAGCCTTACAGTTTGACCACATCCCTCTTCATTCCACATGCTATAGTTTACTCACAACTTCATGAATCAAGATACATATCATGTTCATAAAAGTTTATCCAAGCATGAAAAATAGTTTGTGAAAGAAAATATAGGAAACAGGGAATTTGGTATAATCAAAATTCAACTGGCTGGCAACATGTAAATTTTTTCATAGCAGATTGAGAGGAAATCTTTAATTGAAAAACCCCTGGTGTTTATGGAATTAGAGCGAGGATAACCACTTGTACTTTGCAGATATTAATTATTCTGTTCTGATTTGATTAGAAAATCATGAGCATGTCCCTTTATAAACATGAGGATTATACAACAGCCAGTATGTAGTCTCAATGGGGATGCCTAGTGAAATGGAATAAAAAGAATGAAGGATTTGGTTGTTATTTCTGCTTGTTAAATTACCATATCACAGTCCCATATCTGTATTTTTTGCTTTGCACTAAAATAAAATCAAATTGCTTCAAATAAGTCAGTTATTCTAAGTATAAAAGTGAAATAACAAAAAGCACCCCGTTGTTACAAGTGCTCCCTCTGTCTTATTCCCCTTAATTTTATCTTCCCACTTTCACCTTTAAAAAAAAAAAAACATACACATCAGATGCTCCTCTCCTTTATGAGTTGCTCTGAATTCATTCCTATTTCCTGCCAATTCTCTTCTATTTTAAAATGAAGTTTCTGGCCCATTTAGGATGTAAATTTGGCTTCCTGTCTATCTCTATGTGTGCCATGTAAACTTAGGACAGCAACACAAACAGAGGCACTCAAAGTTTTAGAAGAAAATCAGAGCGGTAAAAGCCCTTAAAGTTGTGTACAGCCCCCTTCCCTTTACTCACGAATATAAAAATAAAGCCACTTTGTTTCCTCTCCCCTCAAAAAACTGTGTTAAAGTGAAAAACTCCTGGCTACAAAGCGAATCAGATTTTTGCAGTTAACTGCTTCAAAGCTCGAGCTGGGTCATTGTGCAGGTAAAAGAGCAGCCATAAGAAATGCATGCTTCAGACCAGGCATGGTGGCTCACCCCTGTAATCCTAGCACTCTGGGAGGTTGAGGCGGAAGGATGGCTTGAAGTCAGGAATTTGAAATCAGCCCGAGCCAGAGTGAGACCCCAGTTCTACCAAAAATAGAAAAATTTACCCTGGCGTGGCAGCACGTGCCTGTAGTCCCAGCTACTTTGGAGGCTGAGGCATGAGGATCCCTTGAGCCCAGGAGTTTGAGGTTGCTGTGAGTGAGGCTGACACCCAGGTGGCGGAGCAAGACTCTGTCCCCAACAAAAAAGTATGCTTCAGACGCAGGTATCCAAGTAGAGTTTCCAGTCTCTTGCTTCTAGCTGACTCTTCTAGTCCTCATGTACAATTTCAGTCTGTTACATTTTGTTTTAAAAGAGGTTGCTCAACAGCATCATCCTTAACTATAAAGAGAAAGAAAGCTACCTTAAAATATCCCTTTTTTTAATACTTAAAAGACTCATAAGGCAGATTTTTTTTACATCTTTGATGTCATCTTTTTATTAAAATCTGAATGCTTCAAGTAAAAAAGTTTAATTTATAAGACATTTGGAGAATAAAAGTAGGTGTTGAGTTGACCTCTGGTATCTAGTTGAATTCTAGGAATTATAGTTTCTAATAAGTAGAAGCTGGGAATATCTTTAGGAGTATACCAAAGGAATCCTAAACACATTGAAAATCATGAGCATGTCCCATTTATGGGTACCTTTGATCTGTGTATAAGAATGAACTTTCAATTGGGTTTTTGCTTACTGTCCAGTCTGGTAGCAGATTATTAATTTTGTTAGGATTTTCTCTAAGAAGCTATTTTATATATTTTTTAAGAAAAAAGATTTTTTCCCTTCCATAATTAAGCCATTCTAATCAGATCTGTTTTATTCCAAATGGGTATGTTTTACAGCAACAGGGACAATGCTGCCTTCATCCAATAAGCTCTGAGCAGCAGAGTATACTATGATTCTCCTTCAAATGAGTCATCAGTTTCCTCGCTTAGTACATGTCATAAATGTACTAAATGTCTTGTCATAATGTGTGTCATCGGTTTAAGCAACTTCAGTTCATTTCGTTGAATTCTTGTCTGCCTTTTCTGTTTTTCATGAACTAGAACAGAATGTCTTACTAGACACAGAAACACTGGCAACTTAGTAAACAAACAAAACCCCAAATAAACAAACAAAAGCTGTGATGAGGCCCCAACTGACTGGTGTTTTGCATTCATGAACAAGATTGCTAATATCTTGAAGAACATGGTCTCTTAAGAAACATCAGAAACATTGCATCAAATTCATCCTTGCAGATGCTCTTTAGCTCCTCCCATTCCCTTTCCTGTTATGTTTTTTTTTGTAGTTTTGTTTAATGCAGTCTAAAATGTCCAAATAGTTTTATATGAATAGATTCTAAAATTCACAGAAATGTTTGAGCCTTACAGAAGATGGAGACACTTTAGAGGTCAAAGGAACTTTTTACTTCTTTAAGGAAACAATAGTCCTTTAGACAAGGGTCCATCAAATCATAGTGTGGTTCTCTTAAAAACCGTTCAAATTAAGTTACTTTAGCAGTTACTACATATCACATGGGTGCTAATAAAATGTCTCTCCCCTAATGAACAGCTGTTATTATTGGTTAAGCTGATTGAAATAAGAGAGAATTATGGCCAGCTGCAAATGCATTCATGAGTGGTGAGAGAAACTGGCAGCTGTTATTCTGCTTGCTATAAATATTTTTAATTAAAATTTGCCTCCTGGTTTTCAATTTGCGTAATAGCAGGGATTTTTAGTTAGTTACTTTAGGCATAAAGGGATGTCTCTCTCCTCAAGAAGAGCTTTTTAGCTCTTCTATTAACAACAATGGTGGCACCTTGCTGGCTGATAGGAAAATGACATACATAATGAAATTTTCATTCTTCTCTGGAACCATTTGCACCTAAGAATTTCAGTTTTGTTTATTTGCTTTTAATACTTACATTTTTATATAAAAGTCCCAGCTATCTAAGAAGAATTCTTTTTTTTTTTTTTTTTTTTTTTCCTTTTTGAGAAAGAGTCTCACTCTATTGCCTGGCTAGAGTGCCCTCAGCCTAGCTCATAGCAGCCTCAAACTCCTGGGCTCAAGCAATCCTTCTGCCTCAGCCTCCCAAGTAGCTGGGACTATAGGCATGTGCCACCATCCCCAGCTAATTTTTTTTCTATTTTTAGTTGTCCGGCTAATTTCTTTCTTTCTTTTTTTTTTTTTAGTAGAGACAGAGTCTCTCTCTTGCTGAGGCTGGTCTCAAACTCCTGACCTCCAGCAATCCTCCTGCCTCAGCCTCCCAGAGTGCTAGAATTATAGGCATCAACCACCACGCCTGGCTTATGAAGAATTCTTATAAACAGTGAAGATAGTGAATAGAATTATCTTAGAAATATCTAAATGGAATTACCCTTAGAAATAAAATATATATGCTTGCATAAACACACACCCTTCCATACATTTTCTCACTGAAATTCTGTCCTTTTGGCTTATAGGACCCTCCTCCCACTCTTGACATCCATTTGCTCGCAAACACTGATGACTTCTGGAGTTTAGTTTCCAGGTCATTTCTGCTCTGCATGCTCTCCTCAAATATGCTCAGCCTCTTTTGTGGTATTAATCATGACCTATATATTAATGTTGCAAAAATCTCTCTCTCCAACCCTGCCTCCTCACCTGAGCACCGGGCTTGTATATCTGGATTCCCCAAGGCACTTAAAACTCATTAGTTTCCTCACATCTGCTTCTCCTTCTGTCATCCTCATCTCAGTTAATGGTGCCACTACCCACCAAATCACTGAAGCCTTTGAGTCACTTGAGACTTCTTTTCTCCTCTCACATTCTTGACTCAATCTTATGAGTCTCTAATGATTTTACTCCTAAATATTTCTCAATTCTGCTCCCTTTAGCTTCATTGTCATTGCTACCATCCTTCATCTGTACTGGATATTAAAATAGCCTCCTAACTGGTATCCTTATTCCTAGATTTGGCCCTTCAAGTTTATCACCTACCCAATGTGAAATCTGACCATATGATAACCCCCTTGCTTTAAAACTTTTCAATGGCTTTCCAAATTTCCAGAATAAAGTCTGAAGTTTTTAACATGGAATACAAGGCCCTGGACCCAAACTCTTTTTTCTGCTGCTGAGCACTTGAATACTCTAGGCTGAATGGTACTGAGGTGTGATAGTTCTTCACTCATCATCCTTTGAAAATGTAGCTTAAACATGACATTCTCGTGAAATCTTTCACAGATGCACCCTTCATACCTTCCAGGCATGAGTGAGATGTTTCTCCTCTAAGACTCTTTAACTCTTGATCATGTATGTCTAGGATAACATCTATCAAAATATATTGTAATCATTTGTTTACATGCTTATGTCTCTAATTGGGACATCCTTTGATCCAGGACCCTTCACTTTCCCCACAGTGACTGGGACACGGACACTTATATGTTTCTTGATATTAAAAAAAGAATTTTAAATGATAAAATTAAATCAGTATTCTTGGGAGTCTTAACTATACTAAATAGACAATTATAGAAATTTAAATTTTAAAAAAGCTTCCATTAATTTTATTATAATGAGGTGGACACTTCATTATTTAAAGCAGGAGAAGATTTGTCTTTTATGTGCAAATAATATCCAGCTGAAATCATTTATTCTCATGTAAAATAATGACATATTGGAAGCACTTTTTATTGGTTTAATTAATTTCTTTCCAATGACCTAAGATTTGTACTTTGGATATTGTTATGATGTATCATCAATATATCCATTTTTATAATATAAATAACCTTTCACACACATTTATTTGTGAAGAAACTTAGTTTGAGCCTTCCTTAGCTAAGAAACCAGGCGCCTGAGATGAATGTAAAGCTCTGGATAAGGTCATTAATAGGCACGTGGTTGAGAATATGCTTGCTCATAAAAGCTGTCTGAGCAATATAGAGGAAATACAAAAAGCTTCACAAAAAAGAATGTTCCATGTAGTCTAAGTTTCACTGCATTCAAGAGATAACAAACCTCTTAGCCCTGTCAGTAATGTAGACTAACCTAGTATGGAATGCCTCTTATCACAAATAGATGGCAATGCTAGATAAAATATGACATAATAAACAAGTCTGTGTATGTGCACCCACACACATACAAATAAATCGTTGACTTAAAGCAAAATTGAAAGGGAAATTCTAAGTCATCAGAAAGGAAGACAACACATACAGCCAGTATGACAGCCTTATAATTTGATACCTCATTGGATACTCCTTGGCAGTTAGGATTGGTAATACCCATGTTAGGGCAGCAAATTTGGTATTTGGCTGTGAACTGAGATACAGTAACTGAGATGCCCTTACACACATATGGAAAGCTGTTAAGGCTATTAGATGAGTCACAAGAAAGCTTATCTTGGCCTAAAGCTGAATGCAAAAAAGTTTCATTGGAAAGCCTAAAAGGCTGTTTCATACACGGACATGGAACCCAAATGTCTATTACTAGCTTTGTGTAGGATTCCTTAATTGAAAAGTAGCCAACAGTGTGACTCCGGACACTGTAGGGGTGAGAGGAATTTTTCCCTTTCCCCTGAAAGTTCAATAAAACATCGAGTCACATTCAATTATGATCACTTTATTTCTAAATATATTTTCCAGAGAAGTCTTATACATTGCAAAAGAATATATATATATATATAATATATGTGTATATAGAAAGGTTCATTGCTTTAATTATAGTAGCAAAAATAATTGAGAGTATCTATAAATGATAAATCAAAGTACAATTATATCACGTTAGAAGTTGAAATGCATGAGGGCTACATGTATCAATATGTATGTATAAATCTCAAATCATATTGAATACAAAAGTATGTTGCAAAGTATGTTCAATATAATTATATAAATTAAAATCACACAAAACAGTACTAGATGGTACTATGGTACTGTGGGTGCATGCATATATTGTAAATGTGTAAAATATGCGAGGGAAGGGCATTTCTGAACCTCAGGATAGTGATAATCATTGGGCCTGAAGGGTTAGGAATTCTGAAAACCAATATGACAAAATGTTATTGTAGATAGTGGGTACTAGGTGACAATTATATTTTTTTCTATGCTTTTCTGGTTGTTTAAAATATTTCACAATGAAACAAAATATAAATAGGCATTGAGTGTAAAATAAATACATATATGTAAATTTGATGGATTAGATGATGTTTATAAAAACAATGTGTGATTTTGTGACAGGTAAAAGCCTGAAGGAAGAAAAAAATATTTTAAAACTCCCCCACTCATTTTGGGAATTAAAACCTGCAACCCTGCCCAGGGCCAGTAATCAGAATGGCAAAGGAATGTTCTTTGTTTCTAGTACCTTAAACCATATGAGGTGGCTCAACAGAACGGAGGTCACAAGATAGTTCATCTTCACCGTATACGCTGTAGTTGAACAGCAATGGCCCAAAGCTAAGAACCCTCTTTCAAAAGCTCTGTATTTCTGTTAAAAGGGAGGACGATGGTTCTTTAAGATGAGAATCCACCATCCTCTTCATTTGCTGGTAAATTAATAAACTTCTCTTTCCTTTCTCTCAAACCTCTTGTCCTTGTTGTTCGTTCAGCCACAGGGACGAGTACTAAACTTTCTGTAACAATATCTCTATTCAATGTTATATTGGATTTTTTAAAAGAAACAATGAGAAAATAACTCTTATAAAAGAGTCCTATGCCTTAATCTGGACACATTACATACATCATCCAAGTGTCGAAGCTATACCTAGCAAATAGCTTTGCTCCCTAAAAGGGCGAAACAAGCTGTGCTTTCAGCCCTGATGCATATGTGCTTCCCTGTGTGGTGCTGTCCCTGAAGTGAGGAGGGTACCAGAGACAACCTGGGTAGAACTGAAAATCAGCGGCGGGTAAATCTGGCCTCCTAATAAATGGAATTACTGTATTATTGAAGGACACAGACATAATTTATTGATATCAGCAAATTCAGCATAAAGCACAGAGTTGTGGATGGATGAGTGGAATTTGCGTTTGAAAAGATTTCAGTTTACATTTTTCTTTTCCTAAGAATTTAGCAGAGGAGGGCCTGAAGAACAGGAACATTCCAGTGATTTCTGTCTCTCTTGGTCCCACCCCTCTGCTCCTATTTCATTCACATTTAACCCAGTAGTCTTGAATGCATGCTAATGAGCCTATCTGCTAATCATTGATGGCTTTTCCTATTCAGTCACCCTACACCAGATTTAGAAGTTTCTTTCAGTGGAGATGGCAGAACTGTCTCAAGGACGCTGCTGGGGCTGAAATGGTTCTCTGCCATGTGACACACAACCCTCAGGCCCTGCAGATCCCTTCTGTGCATCACTTGTCTCTCTTACACCACCTGGCACAGAAAGTCCCAAGCCCCGCTAGACCCCCCCACTTCCCACTGTCATGTTTACTTCTGTGATAGTCCCTAGCACTTGTATCTTTGGAGTTCTATATTTATGGAGGATATACAGGTAACTCGCACATTGGAGATTTACAGTGTTTATGGAAAAATGTATCTATAGCATGCATACTATAAAAAAATTATAGGACTACATTTTAAAAAGTCTTTGTCAATTCCAGTTTAGTGATTCTTGGGCATATACACATAGAGACACACACACACACTCTGTCTGAAACTATTTTTATGAAATTATCTTCTTCATGTATTGATGTCTGTCACATTTGCCCCTAAATCAATATAGCATTCTATATTACTTTTTAAAAAATATTCTAAATTATGACAAAGCTTTGTTATTTAAGGGTAAATATGAAATTTAGAATTAACTAAGAACCACATAGAGTTCATTTCAATCAAAATGTAGCAAAACCAACACATGGAATCTCTCAAATCTGCCAGATTTCTAGTAAAAATGCATGAATTTCACACTAAACTTGGAGATAAAATATTTAAGAATATTTAATATGCTTATACCAATCTAGAACTGCTTATCTCTGAACTTTTTTACATGAAAGAGGAATAAACTTCTAGGTAGTTTAAGTTGCAGCTGTTCTGGGTTGTTTTGTTATTTGTAACCAAGCAAAATCAATGGAATTAATAACAGATACAGTACCTAAGAATATGTCGAATGTCAACAAGGAGGCAGACATCAACTTTTTATCTAATCTGAAGTTTGGAAAATTGTAGTTCAGTGTCTTCAGGAATTTCTTTTTTCTGTCTGTTCTGTAGTGATAGAATCTAAATTTATTGTTTTATTGTCTCTCTTTGCAAGAGTTTCTGGATAACCTCAAGCATTCCTAAGGGTAATCAGGGTCACCTATTGAGTTCCTGTCTCTTATCGGTTACATTTGCATCTATAATTATATTTTGTGTTTATGTACAATGCATGCAGGTGAACTACAGCCTAAAAAGCCTGTTGTTGACTAAATCATTTTTCAGAAGACAAAAGTTTTAATCTATTGTTAAAAAGCGCCTAGACCCTATCTGTGGGGTCAGCAGAAACACAAAATTAAGACTGTATGAAGTTTGTTTCTTATTTTGGTTCTGCTTTTTCCTGCTTGAACATGTTAGATTTTAATGCATAATTCATATGGCTTAAATTTAATTCCTATACTACTGCTACCGTACTTGAATAAAACAAACTAAAACAAACAAACAAACAAATAAATAGCAAAGAGAAGTCAGGCAATTTGAGGTCTTTTCATAATGCTAGTAATACTGTGGACAAAAACAAGTTCTAGGAGCTCATAAATTAGTATACAGAGACACTGGGTGCTTTATACTCTAAATGTAGCTCTTATATTTGCGCTCTCAGAAGAGTAATCAATAAAAAGTTGGCCAAGGAAATCCCCTTTACCTCCTTTCATACCATTCACTCATTTATGTAATAGATGTTTATTAAGCACCTACTATGTGCCAAGCACTGTGTTTGACACTGAGCAAAAATGTTCCTTGCCTTCAAGGAGCTTCAAGGACTCTAAGGTATCTAGTGGGCTTATATACTATTTATTTAAAAATACTACTGATGACCTCTCACTCGTAGAGACTGATATAGCTTAAACATAGGAAAGCAGCTTTACACCAACTCAGAATGAAATATAAATAAACTTTCAAGGCAAAGCTTCTGCCATGACAAAGATAATAGATAACACTTCCTGGAAATTTAACTATATACAATAATTGCAGTCTTAGGAGGTTAACACTATTATTACTCCTTTTTACAAATGAGAAAACTGGACATTACTGAAGCTTCAGAACTTGTCCAAGATTGCACTGCCAATAAGAGTGTAAGCATGGATTTGAGCCAAGTAGTCTGACTCTAGAGCCACACATTTTGTTTAATATGACATAAAGAACCTCTCAGATTCCCAGACTTTAAATATCTGAGAAATGTCTTCTTCAGAGTGGGAACTCTTAATATGCCCCACAATGTGCAGCTTGAGGCAGCTTTGCATTTTTAAAGACACATATTTTTAGTCTTAAACTCTATGCCTCTGAATGGGGCACAGCACCTCCCCACTGAGTTCAGAGTGGTCACAACTTCGAGCATCTCAAAATGAAAAGTAATTTTATCTTCTTGTCAAGACAGTTGAGTGCTGTCAGCCTTGTTTCCATTTAGTTTAAATGTTTTAATATTTATTGATCAAAAACTCATACCTAGAAGATGAAATGCTATGAAAAAACCAAGGTGATTTTATACCACCCAAACAAGCATAAGCATGTTCTCATCAATTTTATGCTATTTCCAAGTAGACTGAGACAACCCTGAAGTTTCTCTATATGACCCCCTTCTATGATATGATCAATAATATCAATATATGATTAGAAGTCAATCAGTTAGAATTATATTCATCTGTGATAAACAATAACCCAATAAACATTTAAAATATCTGGTTTAATGTAGATTTTCAAGGCTGAGGCAGTTTCTCTAACACATCGTCAAAGAACTAAGTTCATTCTGTTTCTGCTCTGTCAACCTTGGTGGTAACTTTCATTCTCATGGTTTCATGATGGCTGCTATATTTGCTATTCCTGCAGGAATGAGCTTCATTGCTGGCACTGTAGGGATGTTCAAAGACATTTGAACTTCTTGGCATTTGCCTTTTAATTTAGTTTAGTATCTGTCTTTATGTCTACACTACAAGTTTATATGCAGGTAAGAACTATGTCTGTCTTGTTAAGGGCCAGTACAATTTGAGTGATAGAGTATGCCCTTGATAAATCCTTACGGAATAAATAAACAAAAGACCAGATGGTTCAAAAGATGCTAACCAACACCTGATACAGATTGTAATTTTTTTTTTCAAATTACCAACATTTCCAAGGCCATTGTCATTCAGGTCATCAGCAGAAATTGAGTAAAGAGCCAATACTGTATTAGACTAGAGAAGATTTCTCTACCATTGCTGACCCCCTCATTATCTACTTTCCCAGGAATATGGAGCATCTAAGACCCTCCTGTGTGTGAATCTGAGAGTGAAGGGAAATAGAGATATTTTCAGTAAAAGCTTCCACTACCTGAGAAGACCTTGGCTAACTGACATTGACACTAACCCAGAAATTCTGGGTGAGGATTCAACCAAATAAATACTTTTAAGTTGAGAACTAAAGAGATTTTAATATTATCTGTCTGTCATGGTAAATCCCAAGAAATCTTCACTGAGGGGTCTGGGGTGGTGTGGAATGTGTAACCAGTTTCTATGTCCTCTCACCTTATACCCTGTACTCAACTGGAGTACAGTAATGAAAACATTTTATTTTTGCAATCATATCTTTGGGATATGCTGTTTATCTTGTTTTTACTTCTGAGGGGTGTTCTCCATGTTTGTACGGTTACAGAGATAACTTTCTATCTAATTTCATTCCAAACAGAGATGCTGTTTAGATTGCCGGGGGCTAGAAAATGGCCTCATCTTGCACAGGTTGCCTAGTCAGAAAGGCATGCAAGTAGTAGTCGTAAATCTTCTGTCATTTGTTACCCAAGGTAAGAATGCATTTTAGAAGGAGGAATCACTTGTTGTGGCTATTTCTAAATCTATTAACAAGCCCTTATGTTCACTACAGGATGAGGCAACATGGGATTAGGACTGATACACATTTTGAAAGATCAGATAGTTATTTTAGGGCCTCTTGAGAACAGATAAGTTTCTTCCTAGTGGTTAAAGAAGAAGAGGTTTGAATCCTCTTAAAGAACTATAGTTTCTACCACTTAAAGAGATTATTCTATAAATTGAATATTAGCATTTTCTTCCCAGTTAAATTACAGTCTAAAACAGATGCCTCTTGGTGTTCAGCCGATTGTCGTAGCCATAATATCTCATTATCATTCATTTTAAAACAAGGGTGAATCTCAGCTGCTAATGGTGAATCTCAAGATGTTTCTCATCTTGCCAAATAAAGCTTATGCTCTAAAAATTATCAAATTAAAATTACAGTAATATCTCACTGAATTTTGTTAAATTCTGTATCAACAATTTGTCATCTACTTATTCCACAGATATGTGATGAACACAAAAATGATAAAAACTATTATGTAGTTTTTTTCCTCTCTTTACCCTATTACCTTTCATTGAAGACATATTTCTGTCCAAATTTCTACTAGATTTGTTGTAGACAAGGTCATATCACTTATCTCATTAATATCATGGATCTTTTCAATGAGTTTTCCATGAACAGACATTTCAAGATTAGCTCTCCTGGTATTAGACTGATAAATTTTAAAATAAATCAAATTTGCGATTTCTTTCATCTCTCTTTAGGTCTCTTTTCCCCCGATAAATTTGATCCCTACATTATTTATTTTATTTTATTTTTTATTTTTTTGGAGACAGAGTCTTATTCTGTTGCTCTGAATAGAGTGCCATGGTATCAGCCTAGCTCACAGCAACCTCAATCTCCTTGGCTCAAGCAATCCTCCCGCCTCAGCCTCCCAGAGTGCTAGGATTGCAGGTATGAGCCACCATGCCCAGCCTACATTATTATTTTAAAACTGATATTAAGTTTCCAAAATAGGATTTTTCACAAATTATAATAGATACTGAGACATTGCCAGTTAATGCTGGCCAAATAAGAAATTTGTTTTTTAAAAAATCAGAATTTGAAAAGCACATTTAAATAAAAGTACATTGAAAATGAATTCTAGCAGTAGTGATCTTCACTTTTCTCAAAGTTTATCTATAGACAAATAACCTCTAGGAGGGAAGGACTACATTTAATTAATTTTAGTCATTTTCTGGCATATATATACACATATATGTATATAAAACAGTATGTCTAGCATTAGCTGGCCATAGCGAAGTGTCTATTATAATTTATCAGGAGCCACTGTTTTGGAAACTTAATAATATTAGTTTTAAAATAACAATGTAGTGATTGAAAGTATATCAGGTGAAAAGAGGCAGAAGGCTATCTATGTATGTGTGTGTATACACACACATATATAGTTGTTTAATTTTTATTATAACCATTCATGTAAAATATTATTATTCCTAATTTACAATCAAGAAAATGAAAATGTAGACAAGTAACTTGACCAAGGTCATACTGGTAATAGGTTGCAGAGCTGGGTTTCAAAATGCAGACACTGGTTTCTTTATCTAATACTTACTCGTTTAACAAATATTTATTAAGCATGTCCTATGGGCAGGATATTGTTTGAAAGGATGAGTAACAAAACAAAAGTAAGAATTCTTTCTTTTAAGGACATCACCACTAATTTTAAAAGAATTGAAAAGGCCTTGGCAAAAAATTTATGGACTGTCACAGAGAAACATGGCATATGTATGAAAGAGGAGTGGTTTTTCCACTTGAAATTGTATTATGAAAAATACCCTTTCTTCAGAAGAAAATGAGTAACTAAAGCCTTCTAGAAATTTAGGACTATAAAATAACTACTTCTTTGTTTCTCTCTCCTAATTCATACTTATTTTCTTTGAGCACTGCAATGGCTGTGTCTTAGGAACTGTGTTAATAAGCAGGAACAGGCCAGCACAATACCTAACCTCTAATGCTAGCATGTCCCAACTTTACTTCCCCCAAAGCTGATAAGGTAGGAGAAAAAAACCTCTTTTATCAGATCAGTTTTATTGTGAGCAAAGTTAAAACACAAAGTACAAAATGGAAAAGCCCTGCCCACAGCATGAATTGTGAGTGTATATTCCTATCAAGAAACTGCCAATTAGGTTACAAATAATTAAACTGTATTACAAGTTGAGGGTGAACATTTTCTTTCTTTTTTTCCTGCTTGTTTATTGTTATTGAGGCAGGGAGGACCCTTAGAAGGACTTTGAAATGCTATCACAGTAGCCACTCTCAACTGCATTATCACTAACTGAAATAATCTTTTTGCTGTGGTATTGGTTGTCTTTTCCAATCAGGATGTAAACACCATGAGATCAGAGACTTTAACTATTTCATTTTGCACTACAGATGCTCCTCAACTTACAACGGTCCCAATAAACCCATCGTACATTGAAAACATTGTAAGTTGAAAATGTGTTTAATACACATAACCTAGCAAAGACCATAGCTTAGCCTGGCCTAACTTAAACGTGCCCAGGCACTTATATTAGCTTACAGCTAGGCAAAATCATATAACACAAAGCCTATTTTATAATAAAGTGTTAAATGCCTCATGTAATTTATTGAAAATGGAAAACAGAATGGTTGTATGGGTACCATCATAAAGCTAAAATATTGTAAGTCCAACCATGGTAAGTCAGGAACTGTCTATGTATACCTAAGAACTAAGGTATACCTAGAACTCAGTCTGATGCACAGTAGGCAATAAATTTATTCAACAATTATTTGAGCATGAATGTGTAAGTGAACAAAAATAATAATAAATGTTCTATTTTAACAGGACTTTTATTAATCTAAAATTTGTATCTAAAAAGGAATTATACCTTCCATCGTGTCAAACTGATACTTTTTTCTTCCCCATTTTATTTCACTTAAGTAATGCTCTATTTCATTTAGCAAAGAGAGGGGATCAAGAAACATCACCCCATATTAAATGTTGACAGGTGTTTCAAATATCCATCACTGTGTAACAAACATGCCAGAACATAATGGCTTAACAACAACAGATATTTATTAATCCCCTGTTTCTGCACTCAGGGATGGACAGTTATTTTCTCTACATGGAATCTACTGAAGCTGGAAAGTCTAAAATTTAAGATTATTTCTTCATTCACTAAAGTTCAGAACCTCCACTGGGATGACTGGAACTTCTGAGAGCGCCAGGTTTGTCTCTGTTTCTTTCCACATAAGTGGCTTGGGTGTCCTCACAGTGAGCTGGTCTCAGGGTAGTTGAACTTCTTATACTATATCCCTCTAATAAGAGAGAGGGAGCAGAAATTACCAGTCCTCCTTAAGGTTTGACTTGCAATTAGCAGAGTCATATCTACAGCATTCTATTATTCTTGTGTCATAGCTCGATCTCTTGGTATGAGGAGTGTCATGCATATACGAGGAAGGAAGGTTTTAATGGTGTCTGTCTTTGGAGATTATATAGCATAGTAATAAGGTGGTTCTTCTCAAGTTGCTTGCCTATTTGTCTTGGAAATGCTGCAACTATGTAGTAGTATGTGCCAGGCAGGGGTGATGGACAATACGGCGTGTACAGTGGGCTGATATTGCACCCTCCTTACTCCTAACTTGATGCTGCTGACATGTTGACATGACTTTATTGCTTTTGTGTGGCAACAGCCCCAGCCAAGCCGCTACTGCCAGACAGTTGCCCATCTGTCCTAAAATATGACTATTATCATTATAATGATTCTTCTGCTTTATTAAACACCTGTCTTCTGTAAAATCAAATAAGATTTCTTCATTAATCATCACAGCATCCCTGTTGAGAGCTTGAAGGAGGAAGGTGTATTCTTATTTTAGAAATAAAGAAGGTGCAGCAAAAAGGAGCTCTAGGAAGAAGCTAGTCAGCTAGAACAAAAGGAAGAAGTAATGTGTGTGCATGTGAGAGTGTCTGGGTGTGTGTGAGAGAGTGAGAAAGAAAGAGAAAGAGAAAAGTTTTGCAGAAAAAAGGAAAGAGAGTCATCAAATTTTTTTTTCTTTTTTCATCTAGTGCTATACAGCAACCATTTACTTGTCTCAATATACTAAATGTTTTCCAGAAGCAACAAACTTCTGGTAGAATGAAAGACTATAAGTTATCCCCTAAAAAATTATTGTTATGATATTTTACCTATATCAGAATCAAATTTGTTTTGCTTCTTTCTGGCTGTATGTCCTTGGACAAGATGCTGACACTCATGCATTGATGGACATAAGTTTCAAAGCTTTGTTGTGTAAATTAAATGAAAAGGCACGTTGCACATAATGTACGGTAAGTAGCTCATAATAGGCACCTGATAAATGGGATGGCTGTTATCATTATAAGTTTTGTGGTCTTAGGAATGTTAATATGCTAATTAAAATAGAGAGGATAAAAAGAGAGGCTTCTCTCTTTATTTTATATATCTAGAAACTTTCAAAAACAACAGCATTGATTAGTAGTTAGCTGGTTTATATGTTATTAACTGCAGCTGAGTGTGTACATTTAGACCTAGTATGTGTGGGCTTGAACAAGTCTGGTAATGTCTCTGGGCATTTGTATCCTCATCTGTAACTTAACAGAGCTAGATCTGGTGATCTCTAAAGTTTTTTGTATCCGACATCTGTAGTTCCAACGAAATAGAAAAGGCCATCATTTGTGACCATTTGCCCCCTAGTGGCAAGAATCAGGGAAAACTATTCCTACTGAGAAAAAGTTTCATGTCGGTATCAAGATCAAAATCTGATAAATGTTTTGACAAATATTTAGACTTGCTTCAATATTGTGTTAGTTATGTCTGTGCAAAAACCACCCGCAAAATAGCAGCTTAAAGTAAACATTAATACAGTTTCTGAGGATCAGGGATTTGTGAGCAGCTTAGCTGGGAGCTTGTGGCTTAGGGTCTCTCAAGTGGCTGCAGTAATCAAGGAGTCAGCAAGGGCTGCAGCCATCTGAAAGCTTGTCTAGACTAGATGGTCCCCTTCTAGGTTCTGTCACGTGGCTATGGCTGTTGGCAGGCAGCTTTTCCCCTCACCATAGGGAGCTCTCCACAGAGCTGCTCACAACCTGGCATCTGGCTTCCCTGGGAATTGGGGGGGGGGGGCGCGGGGGAGAATGAACACAACCAAATGGAAATTGCAATGTCTTTTATAAACTAATTTCAAAAGTTATATACTATGGATGAATGAACAAGAATTACATGCATTCAACATAAATAAATCTCAAAACAAAATATTCCACACAGAAAAGCACATTTCATGAGTACATGCACATATATATGTAGATAATTTTGTATATATATAAAAAATACCCATATACAATAACTAATATAAGTTATATAATTAATATAATTATATGCATGTTAATCAATGTATAATACATGTCATATACAAAATATGTAAACCCTATTTTATGTAGTCTAAAGATTGTGTATGTGTGTATGTGCATGCAGTAGCTATGAAAACAAAAATATACAAGGAACCGATAAACACCAAACTCAGCATTAGGGGTCACCTGGGACTTCTAAGGAAAAAGAAACTCTTCTCCTGTTGAGAATGTACATCTTAGAGCTGCTGATAGAGTGGGGGTGGAGTGGAGACAGAGAGTGAGAGGGAGAAGAGAGAGAGAACACGGAAGGGAGAGGGCACGTATGTCTTTATGACATTGTTGAGCTCCTCGGTCCAGTAACCAGGTTATAGGACAGTAAGTCCTTTTTTTATTAAGTTACTTCGAATTTTTATGACTTGCAGTCAAAGGAGTCATGAGAAGTATAGCTCTATGTAAGTACCTAATCATACTAAAATTCTACTTATAGAAGATATGTGCTCATTTATTAAAGGTGAGGAGTCCCTCTATCCTCTCTGCCTTTCCTGGGGAGCTCTAAGAGTGAGAAAGGCACTCTAGTGTTTATAAGATCAGATCCAGGCTTCTGAGATAATCCCCCATGTTGCTTGAAGGCAAGGCCACTTAAACCAACAGCCTGATCCTCTAGGGGCTCAAAGAAAGAGTGTTGTTAAGTGTACCTAGATATATGTGCTTTTCTGGGGAAAGGGTCCATATTTCATCACATTAGTAAAAGGACCAGTAAACCAAAAGAGGTTAAAATCACTGCTGGGTGATAAAGCACAATGTGAAACTATAAATGTTCACGTCTCTCAGTGTGTCAAGTAGCCAGACTTTTTAAGTAGAGAATTTGAAACAATGAAGAAGCAATGACACTTTCTTATTAATATCATGAAATGACTTGTTTAAATAGAAATCCATTAAATATTTAAAATAAAATATTTCGTCTAAAAAGTTCATTTCATTGTGAACCATCTGCGGTTACTGCCATCTGAAGGATGGGAGAAGCATATAGATTTAACAAATGACTACGGATCTGCTTCCCAGAAAAGTTCAAATGTTTCTCCAGTGTCATGTATACAAATACAAGACTGTAGTTTGCCTGTTCTATTTGCATAAAATAATAATTCTCAGCAGTATTGATATATTTCACATGCGACTGATTAAATCTTGAATATTCATGCATGCATTAAAAAGCCTTCTGTTGCTATGATGGAGCCTAATATCATGAAATGTGTTCCAGCTTTCCTTTAGGGGAAAGAATATTTTAACTGAAAATTAAATCAAAGCTGTTGCTTATCAATGAGAACCATTTCGAAGAGAAAGAGGGAAGATTGCCTCTCCTAAATAGTAGGAGAGGCTAGATTAGAGACTAATATTCAAGCAGTAATGAGTATCTTTAGACCCCAAGCATCCACTGTATGTACCAGTCCTGTTGTTTGTTCAGGTAATGAGACAACAGAATTCCAGAATGATAGGAGGCAGAGTTGAAGTAAACAGAAGATTGTCCACTGAGAAGCCCAGCATAACAATGAACAGCCAACTAGAAATTTGAGCTTTTGATAACAAGCAAGTTCTGTCCTAGGTAGATACAAAAAGAGTAGAAAGTAACTTTGCTTTCATGGCACGCTTGGTTAGGCGTAAGGAACTTACTGGCCCTTTGAAATAGAATCACAGAATTCAGTATACCTATAGACCAGGTTTTCTCAATCTTGGCATTATAGACATATTTTGAGTTAGATAATTCTTTGTTGTTGGGGGGCTGCAAATTCTCCAGGCCCTCCTCTAGACCTACTGAACTGTAAATTGGGAGTGGAGTCACCTCTCTGTGTGATTCTGAGGTTGGTTACAGTCTGAGGAGCAGTAATCTAACCCAACTATTTCATTTCACAATTAAAGAAACACAAGTTGCATAAGTGCCTACCTAAGATTATATGACTGGTTAGTAGCCAAAACAAAACAGCACACCATATCTCACTATCCAGAGTTTGCTAAGTGTGACTTCCAAGGAAGAGGTGGATATCCTGCAAAGATATTTCATCTAGGCACCAACCTTGATAATGACACATGACGCATCCTGTTGCACAGCAGAAAATATTTCAACACTTGGTGAATATGATTCTCAAATTTGGTCTCTCTCCTAGATTTCCAGGTTTCCTAGGTTTTCATGCCAATACTTTACATTTATTAACAAATTTTTCTACAGATAGGTTAATAACATAATTAGCAGCTAGGCTACTTCATTGTTTTTTGTTCTTGACTATTATCACTAGGTATGTATTTTATTATGCAATCACTTGGACTTAGAAGAGGCATTATTTTTTACAGCCACAGGTATTATTACTGTTGTTGATGTTGATCGATATATGTTGACCTAGGATTTTAAATGTTTCCATGAAGTTGACCAAAATGGAAAGCAGCTTATACATTTTAGAAAATAAAACTGTGTCAACCCTATGTATTCAAGAAACCCTATCTACATTGCTTATTTTTAAAAACCAAAGTTAACAAAAAAGTAGATTACTGTGAAAAGTAACTTTTATCACTAATAAGTGTGTGGAAATGTTAAATGAAAAACAAACAGCACTTATTTGTCTGATTTTTCTGTTGTTTTATTTTAAATAAGAGATCATACATCCCCAGAAACATTGTTAAACCACATCCTGACTCCTTCTGGGCCCTCTACTTTCTGGATATTGTGAGAAAATAAGGTCTCTAATTCCAAAGGAGATTTGTAAGGTCAATTTGTGCTTTTCATGGGAAAATGGATACACACGGTAAGAGATAACAGAGCACTCGGCCCACAGGAGAGATGATAGTGGCTGTAGTGGATCTAGATTGCTTAAGAGGCCAAAGAGGGGTAAAGTTACAATCAAAATGGGCCTGCCTGCTATTGCTATGACCCAGAGAGGATTTTCTCAACCCAGATTTGTACCAGGGAAACCCTTTAGAGATGTGAATTTTTCTTTCCCCCTCTAATGTTATTTGTGTAATTTCTGGAAATAATTTTGCAGAATTGAGTATATATTTATGTTCACATTTTCAACAGGTATTAAAATGATGTAAATTGTAATTTATTTACAATTATATTGTTATTTAATTGGCATCCTTTGAAACGTCTCCATACTAAGAAGTAACAGTCAATATTTTGATGACCATCTTTTCATATACTTCCCTATATATACACATATACACACATAGAATTTTATGTAAATAGGCTCATATTATACATGCTGTTTTATTATAGACATCTTTAAGTCTTGTTGTCTGCATTAATGTTTTCTAATTGCTTTCATTTCTAAGTTAGCCAGTCTTGAAAAGCTTAATGTGTATCCTTCCAAATTCTTTTTCATTGTACCATCATATACAAACACATATTCATGTATTATTATGTTCAGCACAGAGAACAGAACCAAGTATTTAAAACAGTGTCTTGAACATTATAGGTGCTCAATAAATATTTGTTGAATGAATGAATGATTTGGCCTACAAAAATGGGATATTATATATATATATATATTCTTTTCTATATGCAGCTTTTATCACTCAATGGCTCTATGTAATTTCTTCATATAGATTTAATTAATTCTTATAAATGGTTACATAATAGCCCAGGTTATAAAAGTAACATCAATTTTTTAACTATCTCTCTAATTGAGAATTAAAATACTTTTACTGTTTTGCCACTATAAACAACAATAACTAACACTTATTGTTTTCCATGAACCAA
Organism: Mirza zaza; assembly: GCA_008750895.1. Lineage (NCBI taxonomy): Eukaryota > Metazoa > Chordata > Mammalia > Primates > Cheirogaleidae > Mirza > Mirza zaza. The sequence goes on from VSMD01040956.1 coordinate 40,896, forward strand.
GTACTATTTTAGTACTTTACATGTATTAAGTTACTGAGGTTAGGTTATTTTCCACAATTTAGGGAACTGAGCAGGACTGGGTAAGAAACTTGCCCAACGCTATTTAGCCAGTAGGTGGCAAGCTAGTCAGTAAGGCTCCAAAGTACATTTCACTGAACTACTTCTATAGAAGGTAATATTCAACACAATTGTGAAAACATCTTAATGGAATAATGCTTTATTTCTATAATATTTGATAGTTTCCCTGGAGTGGAATTACTGTGGAAAAGATATGTGTATATTTTTTATTACTAGATTGTTTTGTAAAAAGGCAGTAACAGTTTACATTTCCAGTAGCCATATATGAGAGTGTTCTTTCTTCTAGCAGTATTATCATTCAAAAAATATACAATGTATTATTATTATTATTTTGCTAATCTGGTGGGTGAGAGTGATATTTCACTGTTAAGTCTGTATGCTTTTTTGACTGTACTGAGGTTGAGTATCATATGTTTATCAGGCATTTGGATTTGCTCTACTATAAATTGTGGTATTAGTCAGGGTTTTCCAGAGAAGCAGAGCCATAAACATGGTTTGGCAAGTCCAAAACCTGCAGGGTGGGCTGACAGGCTGGAGACCCAGAAATGAGACAAAGCTGAAATGTAAGGCCAAAGTCCATTTGCTGTAGAATTCCTTCTTGCTCAGGGGAAGTCAGTCTTGTTCTGTTCAGGTCTTCAACTGAATGGATGAGGCCCACCACAGTATGGAGGGTAATCTGCTTTAAGCAAAGTTGACTAATTTAAATGTTAATTGTACCCAAAAGTACCCTCACAGAAACATCCAGAATAAATTTTGACCTAATATCTGAATACTATGACCCACTCATGTTAGCATATAAAATTAGCCATCACAATTGCCAATTAATATCTTTTCCTTCTTTCTCTATTGAATTCCTTACATTTTTTCATATCACCTTGAACATTATCGATATTAACCCATTAAATGTGTTGCAAATATTTTCCCCATCTCTCTTATATCTTGTGATTTTCTTATACTGTTTCTCATCATATAAACATTTTAAATTTTAAATTATTATTTTAAATACACTATGATCAGTGAGTAGCAAAGTAACTGAAATTTAGATGAAACTTATGGTGCGTGTGGACAGTCTCATTTTTTTTTTTTTTTTTTTTTTTTTAGAGATGGGGTCTCATTCTTGCTTAGGCTGGTCTCGAACTTCTGAGCTCAAGCAATCCTCCTGCCTCTGAGTCCCAGAGTGATAGGATTACAGGCGTGAGCCATCACGCCCAGCCCCAGTAGTCTCATTGTGATAATCACTTTTGATTTGCTAGTCTTTTAAGGTGATTTTCAGAGGCTTTTCAACATTTATTCCGAATCAGCATCTTTTGGCAACTCAAAAAAATTTCGGACGAAGTTGAAATTAGATCATCTGCCCTTTTCCTAAGAAAGGAACCTAGAACAAATAGTTCCCACGTGGAAACTAGTGTTTAGAGGTTTTAAAAGTTCATAATCATTCAAATGTAATACTGGTTATGTTTAATTCTTAGAAGAACTAGCTGAATTAATTTCAGAATTTACTTATTCCATAGTATTACAATTAGTTTGTTTTTAAAATTTTCCTTCAAAATTGTTTAAAACATAATCTAAAGAAATTGTTGAAACATTGTTCTCAATCAACTTGTTAATTTTAATTTTTAGTAAGTATATATAAGTACCATTCCTGCTTTTAAAGCCAAAATATGGAAATTCACTAAATGAATAACAGTCTTTAAGAATCGGAAGCTGTTTTCAACCTGAAAAAATTTTATTTATATGTATTGAGGAAAAGCTTCAACCTCTCAGTCTTATGTAAGTAACGTTTTTTTCCATTAATTTAACTTTATATATTATTATAACTACCAGCTTCAATTTAATATCTTGCTATATTTTTATCTCATATTTTCATCAAGGAATAAGTACTGTATATCTTACAATTGTATTTATCCTTCAGTATTGGATTAATATTACTTAATTAATTATAATTAAATAATTTTCAAATTAGAGAATTTTGTTGCTGAATTTATTTTTTAATAAATGCTTTTATATTCCATATATATGATTACTCCCTATTCCTAGTTATAATACCACCTTTTGTTAAATTATTGGCTCCTAAAAGATGAGGGACATATTTCTTTTAAAAATTCATTTAACTTCCAGTCATATGGATTCAGTTTTTATATTGTGTATTAGGTTGGTTAACATGAGGGTTTTTTAAGTAGGCAAGTGAAAGAATCACTTAATACTGAAATAATTTATTGTAGGAGCCTCAAAAACTGTTTACTTCGGAAATCTGACAGGACAGTGTTGGTGTGGTATCACTTTAAGAGGAGGCTGAGAGGACTTTAAGAATCTTAGTACCCAATTATTATTATAATTATCTCTTTTTCTTTCTTTTTTTGAGACAGGATCTTGCTCCTTTACCCAGGTTAGAGTGCAGTGATGTCATCATAGTTCACTGCAACCTCAAACTCCTGGGCTCAAGCAAGCCTCCTGCCTCAGCCTCCCAAGTAGCTGGGACTACAGGCCCAGGCCACCAGCCTGGTTGGTTTCTCTGGGCACATCTTGAAGCCAGCCATATGCAATGTTGGAAATGGTCAAGAGTTAGACATTTTGGAAAATCTTAGGCTAGTTGAAATACTTCAGAACTATTGTTTAATTACTATTCCTCTGACTTTGGAATATTAACACCCTAGAAAATTACTATGATTAACAAGGACTTTGAAAATTTACATTCCACAAAATTATCAATCTCACAGAGTTCTGTTTGTTTTAATATTGTTTTTGTTTTAAGGATTAGAAATAATGTAAATAGAATGCTGGGAAAAAGTAGTCTTTGTTCAATAAGTAGAGCTATTAACTGTCACTTCTTGCCCTCAAGGACTACATACATTGTTTTCTACTAATGTACCGCCTCCCAACGCCTAGCATATTATTTGGTGATCATATAAATATTTATCGAATGAACCAATGACAGTCCGGTTGCACTCCGTGGCCAAACTCTGCAGTCCCGCGTTCCAGGTTAGAGCATGAAGCCTCGAAAAAAAGGGCTGCAAAGACCATACTGCTAAACTACAATTCCCAGCATGCAGTCAAACTCCGTGGTTGCAGTGAATTCTGGGAAAGAAGTCTCGGGCTCTCCATTGCCCATATATGAGAAGCGTCTTAGTTTGTGCAAATACGCGGGCTTTCGCGTACGTACACACGGAGACTGCGCAGATCTCCCCGTCTGCGTTCTACGGAACTCATTTTGAGTGGAAGGATTTTAGGCGGTGGGATTTAAGAACAGTCTCATTTCCGGTACCACCGGAAGCAACTTGAAAATGGCGTCTTCCTCGCTGGGCAAGGCGGACAAAGCGGTTGGAAAGAGTGAATTTCGCAACCAGAAGCCAAAGCCGGAGAACCAAGGTGATGTTTTGTGAGACCCGAAGCCTGGGGTTTGTGGATATCGAGTTGCGATTTTTTTCTTTCGTAGACTGTGGATGTATATAGCCACCTGGAGCTTGTTCTGTGTAGAGTACCTGTGTAATTGCTGATGTCTGGAGGTGTTGGCTGAGTCCCAGGAACAAGTGGCCTATACGGTGCCCCTCACGTGTTCCTAACTCATTGCTTTTGCGAAAGGCCTCCCAAAGTGTAGCCGTTGCCAAATCAGTCTTCTGTAAAAGGATGAGGGTTAAGAAATTGCGGCGGGCGCTGCGTAACCTTACAGAGAGCCTGTTACTGAAAGTCGTTGACGAAATGAGAAACAGGATGAGATGGTAATGGGTAGTCATTATGTACCGGAGTGAATGCTGATAATGGACTGAGACAGTGAAATGGGGAAAGGAGATGTCTGACATGCTCTTAGCTCTAAGTTTGTCAGTCAGTAGAGACATTCGGGAACATTAGTCAGTTATGTCAGTTATGCCTATTTGTCAGATTGCTAAAATATTAGACGACACAGCTGTTGCTCTTTATACTGCCCTACTTTTTAATTGCTCTCTTGCGTTGTAGTCTGGTTTTACCCATTTTTTTCAGTATGAATGACAGGAAGAGAGGTTAGAGCATTATAGGAAGTGTTAAAAAACCTTGAACTTTCATTCTAGATGCATTGGGAAGATATTAAATTTTTTTATTTTTGCTTTTTAAAAAATTATGTAATGTACATAGCGAATACAGTCTGTACACAGTTTAAAGAATAAAATCACGTGAGAAACTAGCACTCAGACCATTAAGTACAATAGAGCATTACTGTACACTCTAAGCTCCTTACGTACACCTCTCAAATCATATTCTTCTTTCTAATATCTGAAATAACCATTCTGAATCGTGTTGGGCGTTCTGTTCACTTTTTTCGTAGTCATAAAGTAGTTCAATTTTGCCTCTTTTTGAATTTTATATGAATGAAAGCGGACTGTGTGCATTCTTCTGTATCTTTTGGGGGGGGGGGTGGCGGTGGTTAGAATTTCGCTCTGTCTCCCAGGCTAGAGTGCAGTGGAGTCCTCATAGTTAAGTGCAGCCTAAGCTCTTGGGCTCAAGCCATCGACGCTCCGGAGTAGCTGGGACTACAGGTGCGTTCCACCATGCCTGGCTAATTTTTTTATTTTTTGTAGAGACGTGGTCTCTTCGTCTTGCTCAGGCTGGTCTCCAATACCTGACCTCAGGGGATCCTCCCCCAGACCCCTCAGCCTCCCAGAGTGCTAGGATTACAGATGTGAGCCACTGAACCTGACCTCTGTGTCTTGCTTCTTAGGATTGGCTTTGTTTTTGTTATTCATCCAGGTGATACTTGTAGGTGTAGTTTTATTCTTTACTATATGGTGTTCCCTTGTATGAAAATAACCCTATTTTTTCATTCTGTCATTGGTGGACATTTGGATTGCTCCAGTTGCTTGCTATTATTAATATAAACAATGCCGCTATAAACATCTTTGTACATGTCTTCTGGTTAATATGTTCAAGAATTTTTCTAGGTTATAAACATAGGATTGGAATCACTACAGTTGTAATGTGTATAAGTAATGCTAACTTTTTCCCAAAGGAATTGTGTTTATTTTGACTCCACTAGCAGTGGATGAGAATTCTCATTGTTCTTTGTCCACACTAATACTTGATATGTGAATTTGAAATAATTTGTCATTCTGATAGAGGTGGAATGGTATCTGATTGAGTTTTAATCTGTACTTTTCTAATTACCTATGAAATTGGACATCTTTTTACACATTTTTTGACTATTTGTACTTCTCTATTGTGAAACTCCTGTTTCTTTCTTTTGCCAGTGTTTTTTTCCCCCGAGTTGGGGTGTGTGACTTTTTTTTATTGAGCCATAGCCATTGAAGTGTTTAAATCGGACAGGGACTTGATCACATATGCATTTTAAGTAATCACTATTATAGAATTTGAGTTTTTTAAAGGTTATTGGAGAACTAATACTATATGAAAACTAGCTAATTGTCTTTATTTGAACCAAAAATAGCAAAGTAGATCTGAGTATAAGAAACTGAAGGAAAGCTTACCTGACTGGGGTTGATAACATGAGCTAAAAGCCTGCTTTTCAAACTTTACTGTGCTTAAAAATATCCTGATGAGAATGTTAAAACATGTACTCCTGTTCCTCATCCCAGAGATTCTGATTCAGTATGTCTAGGGTGGGACCCAAGAATTGCATTTCTAATAAACTTCCAGTTTATGTTGATTCTCCAGGTCTATGGATCATACCTTTGAGTAGAACTGAATTAGAGTTCAGTTGTTGGATTTAAGGAGTTCTTAAAATTCAGGACCAAGAGTTTTAATGATGCAGGAGATAATTTATGACCCTTAGGAGGCCAGACTGAGTCAGCTTTGTGTCCCCTCAGGCAAGTCACTTAGTCTTTTTGGACTGAGTATCTCTTTAAAATGGGAATAATAATACTAGTTCTTTCTACCTTTCATAGTTGTCATGAAAGGTATATAGAAATAAGGCACTGTGAAAGCTCTTTGGAAAACCTAAAATACCATATCAGTGATTAAGTATATGCTGCAATCAGCTTTTAGAAGTTTTATGCAAGCAAATAAATATATATATGTATACGCGTGCACGCACACACAAACACACACATGTATCCAGTTTCTACTCCAGAAAAGTCAGAAAGGTTAATTATATTTAGAAATAATGAAAATTAATTAATTAAAAGTAGTAAGCACAGTGGCATTTGAATCTTCAACTCTGTGATAGTGTAGTACAATACAAGTTTCTTCAGTAGCCACTCTCTGCCAGGCATATGCCAGGTAGTGTGACTCCAAAGAGGAGGGTCCTGCCCTTAAGGAACTTTTGTCTTATCAGGCAACTGAAACATGTGCAAATAATTTTAATAGTTGTTGATGGTAATGACAGAGGCATGTTCTTTGTGGAATATTAAAAGCAGAGGAAGAGGAAATGTAAGGAGTATTGGGAAGCTTGTGAATGTGTGTATACAGTATATGTAAAGTGTCCCAAAGACAATTAAAATGTGATGTATAAATGTTTCCCCTCTGTAGATGAATCAGAACTCCTCACTGTTCCTGATGGTTGGAAGGAACCACCTTTTTCCAAAGAGGACAATCCCAGAGGACTCTTGGAAGAGAGCAGTTTTGCAACTTTGTTCCCAAAATATAGAGAGGCTTACTTGAAAGAGTGTTGGCCGTTGGTGCAGAAAGCCTTGAATGAACATGTATGCATATTTTATACATTCCTTTGAGATTTTGCTCTTATGCCTTTACTTTCAAGTAAGTGTATGTGTGCTGATGGATTTTTTTTTTAAAGGTGCTAGCATAGCTGGTTAATTTAGTTCCTTTGGTATTTTAAAGTGTAGATAAGCTTTATTCTTATATTTATAATTTTTTTTAATTTTGTGAGTAATTTGAAAAATTTGCATACATTTAATATTTTAGGAATTTCACAGACTCTCTGAAACTCAACTGTGAAATCCAAATTTCAGAATACCTACTCTCTAGACCATGATAGTTGCCAGTATCTGTCCATTTGTAGCTAAGTAATGTTCCTAACTAATTTCTTACCTTCTGTATTGAATCAAAGATGTGGATGTGGCCAACTTTGCCCTATTCATTGCTGCTGCCATACCCCTAGAGCAATGTGTTTGTTTTTGTTTTTCAAATTGGGGATTGAAACCCATTAGTGGATTGAGAAGTCAATTTTTAATGGCTATAATTAGCCATAAAAAATCACTGTATCACATGTGGTAAAGGTAAGTACCATTTTATGAGGCTATTGGTTCAGTTTTGCGTGTGTGTGCGTATATAGTAGGTTATGATATAAAATGGATTTCTCACTGGGACTGCTCTAGAATTGGTTGTACCTTCGGGACTTAGGTGGCTTGGCAAACTGCAGGCTGTGTTTTATAAGTGTATATGGAATTGAACTCAGTATTTTTTTCTTGTAAACTCATAGAGATCCAACCATATGTGGAATGGTTCAACACTCAATATGTGAAATATTCTTCAGATTATGCTCACAAGTGAGAAAATAGCATTTTTCATTTGCTTTATTGAAATCTGTTTCTTCCTATTGAGAGTTAATGCTTAATTTTTCTAATTATTTCTGAACCTATGATAATTTGTTTCTACTTGGTATTTAGTCCCCTAACCAGCTAGAAGAAAGTTTGAAAGGGAAAGTCATTTCTAACCCAAGGGAGCAGTCTGGAGATTAGAGCTGGGTCCAGAAAAAGGAAGCTATACAGCTTTACAGTTTTACCTTAATCAGGTCTTAAGTTTGATTTGAACTGATTTATATTTTGTAAACTAGAGATAATCTATATTCCAATAAATACAAAGTATTCTAAAACCAAGTATAAATGGTTTCAATTGCTCCAGTTTCTTATATTCTTATATTCTAAAACTGAATTCATTTTTACATAACTGTTTGTTCTTTCCTTCTTTTTGTAGCACATTAATGCAACCCTGGACCTGATTGAGGGCAGTATGACTGTTTGTACTACAAAGAAGACTTTTGATCCATATATCATCATTAGGGCCCGAGATCTAATAAAACTGTTAGCAAGGAGTGTTTCATTTGAACAGGTAAATCTAGAATTACACTTTTTTAAAATTTATTTTTTGTTTTATTTGCATCAACATCAGACAACCTATATCACTGCATCTTTCTTTTCTTCCCTTCCTTCCACCATCAAGTTTTTATGTTTGTGCTTATATATCATTAGCCTGAGCTTGGAAAATAAATGTAACCGTAAAGAATACTGATAGAGTATTTTTATTTTTCCAAAAGGCAGTACGAATTCTTCAGGATGATATTGCATGTGACATAATTAAAATAGGTTCTTTAGTAAGAAATAAAGAAAGATTTGTAAAAAGAAGACAACGGCTTATTGGTCCCAAAGGATCTACATTGAAGGTACTTTTTATCAGTGGAAAACTTAAGTGTTCTCCTCAGTCATTAATTTTTCAGGGTACTGAATTTTAACTTCTTGTATTTTGATATAGGCATTGGAACTCTTAACGAACTGTTACATTATGGTTCAGGGAAACACGGTTTCAGCCATTGGACCTTTTAGTGGCTTAAAAGAGGTGAGAGTTATTTATTACCTTCAATTAATTTTCAGTAGAAAAAGTAATTTGGTTATAATATAGTTCATTGGATAATATATTGCTTTATATATTGCTTTTTTAAAGAATGTGCTTTGTTTGAGATCCTACTAGTAAATACTTTGTACGTCATGTAATTTGAGGGAATGATCACTTCTGGACCCTAACATATTATGGTCAACTTTTGGCTATTATGGAGACATCCATTTCTAAATTAGAAGGTCTGTGCATTCACTCCTCCCACTATAAAATTTAAATGGACATTTAAGATCTTCAGTCTGCAGTACATATGAGAAACATGGTATAGTTAGTTACATGTACTCAAATGATTGGAAAATTGAGTAGCCATCTCGTTATTTGCAACAAAGTGTACAGCCAGTAGAGGTCAGACTATAAAAACTTTTCTTCCAGATGTATTTATTAATACTTTTGTTTGAATTTTTAGTATAATGTTTAATGTTTTCATGAACATTTTCTTTAACTTGTCAAATTAAATGTTATGAGAAAATCTGTGTTGCAGATACTGTTCCTATTAACTCCTTTTGGTGCTGTTATTGTCAGGATCTGGCTGTGAGGTTGTACTTCATTTCCAGGGCCTTTAATAGTAATTTTGTTGGCCCTCTTTCTCATAAATTACCCTTTTCTCATGGAGCAATAATAACTTATATATATTCAATACTTTATAGTTTGAAAGTCTTTAAAATATATTAATATTCTATAACAAATTTTGGAGGTATATAGTTTATAAATGAGAAAGATGGACCAGGAAAATTAAATGACTACCCTATATGAAGTGACAGTCCCAGTATTTGAGCCCACATTTTCTGACTCTAAATCCAGCTCTCTTCCCTGTAAATTGCATAGATCCAGAATGTTCTGTTAGTTCTATGTACCACATTTTAGGAGTAATTGAGAAACTTCATTTTATTCAAGGGAGGTTGACTACTCTTATGATCTAGAAGCCAGTTCGAGCAGTTGAAAGAACTACTATGTACACTTTGCTAGCTACTCCCTGATTTACAGAATATTTTACAATATATTGATATTAATCCTCTTCTATCCAGTTCATTAAAATCTTTATAAGTGATGAATTTTTTTTTTGCAAATTTCAGGTGCGAAAAGTAGTTCTAGATACTATGAAGAATATCCATCCAATTTATAACATTAAAGTGAGTATTAATCATACATTATTATACCAGTGGTTGTCAAACTACTTTTAGCTATAGAAACCTGTCTTGAAATGAAATGTTTTATGAAAGTCTAGTATACCAAACAGATAAAGCAGAGCTATTTTGGGTGAGTTAGAGATAGAATTAAGCCCACTCAACTCTACCCTAGTCCTGTAGTTACTTCATTGAGAGCTTAGGTCTCTACCAAGCACAGTGTGAAAACTATTGAATGGGATACTGTAACATATTGTATAGTTCTGAAACAATTAAGGCAAGCTTTACAGAGTTTGTTGTAGATAAGTCCATGTGTTATATTTAAAGATGTAATCTTTCAGAATTCTTTTTCTATTAAATAAAATCAGGACTATCTCAGGTTGCATTACAACCTTTTTTGGAACTTAACATTCAAATCGTAGCCCCTTTGAAAGTGTTCTGTTATATTCCCACGTGCACAAAGTTTGCAGTTGTACTTAGAAATGTAACCATGGTATAGTGAGCTGTGTTATGATGGATATTTGTTGAGCAATTCACTTTAATGTGATGAAAAGTTAAAAGGTCACTGTTAGATTAGGATGAAGTGATTTTGAATTACATCGGGACATTACAGATAGAAAAGGAATGAAGGAAATGTGAAAATATTGTTTTCTGTCTAATCATGAAAAAGTTTATTCTACTTTTGTCTTTTCCTATGATAATTCAGTGGCTAACAGGTAATTAGCAACCTCTCTCCTATTAAGTTGAATTTTAAAGGTTTTAATCAAACCATAGTTGAAAAGCTGAGTTAGCTTCATTTTTATCTTTTTATTTTAACCTGCATTTCTTAATCTAACTTCCTAATGGTTTTTTGATGTTTGGATAATTACACATGTTTGAGATGACATATCTTTTTGTTTATAGAATAGGTTTAATTCTCCTGAAGAGGCTAGGAACTGTTCATTTATCATTTATAGAAGCAATATTTATCATGTCTTAGTTTGACAAATGTGTGACTTCTGAAATTAAAAATTTTTACTTTGTTTATATGTTGGATGACTACAGACCTTAATGATTAAAAGAGAGTTGGCAAAAGATTCTGAATTACGATCACAAAGTTGGGAAAGATTTTTGCCACAGTTCAAACACAAAAATGTGAATAAACGCAAGGAACCAAAGAAAAAAACTGTTAAGAAAGAGTATACACCATTCCCACCACCACAGCCAGAAAGTCAGGTTAGTACTAAATGTTGGACTTTATGTGAGAGAGAAACTGTTTTAATCTATTTTGACAGAAACTTTATTGAGAGTATTTTAGGTGGAGTATGTGTGTGTATATAGAGATTGAAGAAAGGTAAGTGTAAATAGGCATAATTTGAGCTGAGTGCACGGGTGTGGGGAATAGGACTTTCATATTGAGTGTAAATAGCATCAAGGTGTGGTAGGTGTCAGTCATGTCTCTGTCGATACTGTAAATGTCCCATGGATAAAAAAATTCAACAGTGTAACCTACAATACTCTGCTTTAGCAACATTCTTGTGACAGTGTGCCATATGACTATTATAGTTCTGAAATCTCAAATTCGAATGTCTACCCTTTTTCTAAGATTTTGTGATTGGATTTCTTCCATTTTGTCAACTGTCTTCTACTTCATTTCCTTGCCCATCATGACCAAAATTTCCTTTTCTCTCTTGCCCATCACTTATTTTCTTTCATGTTCCTTTTTCCTTCTATCACACCATCCCAGCAAAACTGTAAAACTTGGATCAGTCCAAAAACTTAACTTCTTTCCCATAATATGGTTAATAAACTAAGCCAGAGAAAGTCTTATCTTTGGATTAAATCCACTAAAATTTCATGTTTCCAGCTTTAGATAGGTCCTCAATATTGTCTGGCAATTCTGTGTGTCTTCTTAATTCTCTCAGTACCCTCTTTTAGCAGATGACATTGAATTTTACTTTACTGAAATATTTGGGACCATCAGACAAGAACTTCCTCAACTACTTCTCTCACCTGTAATTTTTCCTCCATCTGCATCACTCTTTCTACCTACCTACCTATTCTTTGAATTCAATCTTTGTCTATCTCCTGAGGGCTCTTGTTTCATTATTCCCTCCCTTGGCTGTATCTTAAAGTCTTCCCTTTCTACCAATTCTTTCTGCTCGGCATGTAAATCCATACATCTCTGTCTGCCATCTTTTTTTCTCCACAGCCCTGTGTTTAGAGTTTTTTATGATAGGTCAAAAGGGAACCATGATGATAATCATGGTGGAAAAACAATGGCAGTGTTGGATCATGGAGTCTACTCTGGAAAGGAAAGAAAGTGAGACCAGAAGGAAACTTTTAGTAGTTGGGGGAAAGTGGAGTGATTAAACCATGCTTCCATAACACCTGCCATACTTCTTGTAGTCCTGTCCTGTAGTTAGTAATTGACTTGTCTTCTTCCCTACCCCTATAAACTTCTTGAAATGACGATGTTTCAATTGACTTCTTCTGACACTTACTCACTGTGTGACTGTGGGCAAGTTTTTTATCCCATCATGCCTTGGTTTCCCCATATGTAAAATGCGGGTAATAATACATATCTCAAAGAATTGTTATAGAGGATTAAATCAGTAATTGTAGAACTTGGACTAGTGCATTTGTTATAACACATTATATATGTTTACTGTGTATTCAATGAATAAGCTATTGCTTTCTCTGATTACTAAGTCTGGACAATTCTTGCTTTTTATTCTGCATGCCACTACCTTTATTCCAGGCTTTTATTTCTTTTTCTCCATTCTTCTGTACCTTATTAAAATGCTGCTTTGGTCTCTTCACTCTTCTTAGACATCATCAAGTCATATCCTACTTCCTTTGCCAGGTATTCAGGCATCTTCAAACTTCCCCAAAACATACTTTTCCAAAACATTGACCTTCCATCCTACCTAAACTCTTCTGGTTTATATTCCATGAACACATGACCTAATTTCCTACTTCCGTGCATGTATTCCCCTCAGCTCAGAGTACATTTCCTTGTTTTAATGTCACTACCTTTACAAATTAATCAGTGTTTTGACTTTCTCAGGAAATGACTTATATTATTTCTAATGTAATTGTAAACATTGTTTTCAATAGATTGATAAAGAATTGGCTAGCGGTGAATACTTTTTGAAGGCACATCAGAAGAAGCGACAGAAAATGGAGGCAATAAAGGTAAGGCTCTTTATGTCTAGCTCATAGCATTTTATTAATAGCAAAGATCATAGACACTTGAATTCTTATTTAACTATGACTTGTATTTCACCAATGTACTTTTTCTTAATTAGGCTAAACAAGCAGAAGCTCTCAGTAAGAGACAAGAGGAAAGAAACAAAGCTTTTATTCCACCTAAAGAAAAACCAGTTGTGAAACTTAAGGAAGGTAATGCTTGTTTTTAACTCCTGATATGGTATAAAAGTCTACTGTCTGAATCTCAATAAGTTCTTTCAGCATTTTAATTACTAATTCTAGGGACAAAAGGTGATTTATACTTCAGTAGCAACTAATGCTATTTGAGAGTAACAGTCCTCCCCTAACCTTTAGCTTATGCTTGGGAAAGACATTTTGTTGTGAAAGATATAAACCTGGAACAGTAAGATCCCCGAGCCCCAATATCGTTGCCTCTTAAAGAGGGCTTACCAGAAGTTATGCTTTTCTTCTCTTTACTTACATGATCAGTGGCTTAAAGTTTGTCTTCTGTGTTAACAGATTTCTCATCACTTTGGACTACAGGATGCTAACAGTGATAGGAAGGTCTTATTTAAGGGCTAATAAAAAGACACTAAAAGAAAATACTTTTTGCCCTTTCTTCTCCATTTCTAGCCTCATTCTGATATATCCCCCCCACCCCCCATAACACTTGTACTCTTCCTAAAGTAACTTTCCAAAGTGAATTATTGGCACATTGAGGGGAAGGGGCTCAACAGCAGGGTTGTACATAAACTATTGCTAGAAACAGATATAACACATTATTATCTTGTATTTCTTTAGTGTTAATAGCATTAAAAATGGTAATGTAAAACTTAATGTTATAAGCATTATAATTTCCAGTTTGTATAATGTGTCAGTTAAGTACTTTGAAGGCCCTCAATAGCTAGTCAACCTGGGTCTGTAATGATTAATTAAGAATGTAAAGTGTAGGCCTTACACCTCTTTGCTTCTCAAGGTTAGGGTGAGGGTGATGACATTTTATGTCGTGATTCTTTGAATACTGTACCTTAAGTGGTTAGAAAAAATTGGGTTTTCTCCACTGCTTCCTTTCTCTGTTTTGTTCACACTTTTGGCGTTGATTAGATGGTTGGGTTCTATTAGGAGGACCTTTAGATACTCTCAGATAATTGTCTTTTATTAAATACTGCTAGTGATTCATTGAATTAATATTTGGAAAACTTTATTTTTAGGTTTTCGTTTTGATAGATTTGTAGTTTCATGGTTAGCTAATTAAAATTACTGAAGCTAGAAGGGCTACATGTAATATTCTTCATGAAATGTAATTTTATATTATTTTAGTGTACAAGGTAGAAAATTATATTGATGAGTACTCTAATCAAGAAAAAAATAGTTGAATCCAGTAATTGGTTCCAATTGTTAAACTATCATGTCATTTTCATGTATACTTTTATTAGTGTATATTTAAAGTCCTGTATCCTCTTAGTTTGAAGAAATTTAGAAATTTATTTTAGGCAGGTGTTTTATAAGATGATCTTTCAGTAATAGTACCTTGAAATTATTGTCAACATGTATTCTTTGTTTTATTCGGTAAAGTACATATATTGTTTTTAATTCATCTAGCTTCTACTGAAACTAAAATTGATGTGGCTACCATCAAGGAAAAGGTTAAGAAAGCAAAGAATAAGAAACTTGGAGCTCTTACAGCTGAAGAAGTTAAGCTTAAGATGGAAGCAGATGAAAAGAGAAAGAAGACAAAAAAGTAAAAAATCTCCTTAAGTACAACTTAAGCTATCTCCTTTTGTAAAGGATTTTGAAGTACTAGGGCATTAGTTGCCTTATTTGTGCGAAGTAGTACTTGGATACTTTTTTCCTGAGTTTTAATAGTGTTCTTTATAAATTATTGTATACTAGAAAGTGATATGTATTATATACATTGTACCTACCTAATTGGTTCCAGGCAAGTTTTGCTTGATTTCAGAATGTGACCATTATGATAAGGTCCCAGCATTTGGTTTCCAGGAAAATAAATACCAATTTTTCAAAGGCCTCTAATGATAGTAAGTAAATATTTAGGTTCATCCCTTTTTACAATTTTGTTTTATTCCAAAATTAAACACCTCCCAAGCAGAACATTAACGCCTCTGAAATCAAATCCTTTAGTTACTATTGGAAAACCAGATATTTAAAGCAGTATGTGAGAAATAGGGATAAACAATGAGGGCCACTGGAGTTACTTAAAATCACCTAAATTTATCTTGCTCATTTTACAGATTTGGGAGCTGCAACATGGCCTAGATTGATTACTGAAAGTCCAGCTGTGGCAGCCTAAAAATAATTAGGGTATTTGTGCTTAACAAAAATGGTAATTACAACCGCTAATAGCAGAATTATTACACTAACAATGAGAAAGAGAGAAATGTATCTGTTACGTGAAAATATGGGCCAGTCTGGATACACAATAGAGTAGTAACCTGTGAAACAAACACAGAATATCCTGTTAGACTTTGTTTCTCATAATGCAGTAACATAGCTTTTAATGAAATACCTTAATGTACGTACGTGTGACATTGTCTCGTTGTGGGTTAACTGTAAAGTCAAGGAGAAGAAAGAAAAAATTAATGGTAGGTGCAGCTTTTATTTTAAAAAGCTAAGTCTTTAGTTATAACCATTAACTATTGCTTTGGCACAGTGATTTTCAAAGGTTAATTCAAGATTTTTTTGTTCTGAAAGAATTTGATATTTTTAAGTTTTTATATAAACTTTATATGTAAAGGAAACTATACCAGTACTATAAATAATCATTTCATTTTACATTCAATAACTAGCAGATAATAAATATATTACCTCTAATATTTAATTCAGTTTTTAATTGTAAGTAATTATTTTCCTGAAAATAAATTCCTCCCCCAGAAAAATACTGTATGAGTCAACAAGGCAGCGACCTCTCTTTCATCCATTACAACATGTCACTAAGTCATCAACAGGGCATTTGGCTATCAAAAGTCTTAATTACCTGGCAGAGATCAACTCCTGAGACGCTTGCAGCCCAGTGGAAAGCGTAGGTAGGAGTTTTGATTTTCCTTCCCTCATACATCTGGAAGTCAGCAGGCTCCTGAACTATTGGAGAGCTTTTCTACCCTCATGAGCCCAAAAGCTGCTGCCACCAGTGAAGTGGGAGCTTCTTGAGGACAAAGCACCAGGTTACCAGCCCCCTTGGGGTCACTTCCCATCGCCACAGACCTGAGCCAAGAGGGTGGGTGCCATACTGCTTCTCCACCCACTGTGTACCTTTGTCCTTCTCTAAGGAGCTTTACCCCCTCAATTTTCATGTTCATTCCCAACTCTGGCCCAGACTGCGGTAGCCAGAGGGGCCTTCTTTGTCTTTCAGTGCAGCGTTTTGACTGAATCCAAATTTTACAGAACAAATCCTTTTAATAAAGATTTGTTCTGTGACATCTGGATTCTGTCGGGAGAGCCACATGTGGCTGCAGGGTCCCTACCCCTGGGTCAGTGAGTCCTGGGGAGATCTGGGTGGGCTATCTTCAGAGGGAAGGGACAAAAAGGGCTAGATAGCCAGCTCTGTGCCATTCAGACCCGTTTTTCCCCCTTCCTTTACCCTCCTCCCCCACCCACTGCTGCTGAAAAGCACTAGTCCCCCAAGGGACAGTTGAGCCAAGACTCAGGAGTGGCTGCTTCCCCTTTGTTGGCATGTCCACTACCTTGAGGCTCCCACCTTTCCTATTTAAGACCTGCAGCATACCAAGGGTGCTCAGATTGTGAGTTTCCTGCCTGCTGGCCCTACCTGGTGCTTCTCACCTGGCTGTTCCAACAAATCAGAGCATACCCCAAAGCAGAGGGACATCAGACCTGCTTGAGTACTCCATGGGCAACTTGGGACCAATATGCTTCTCCCTGGCATGGTCAGGGATTGAACTTGGGGGACAAGGTTTCAGGCCAGATCTCATATCCCCAGGACTCCATGTTGCTCTGGGGCATGGAGGGGAGATTTGCGAACTAATTTCAGGAGGCAAGGGAGCCCATGTGACAGAACTGAGAGGAGAATGCAGTATGGGTCTGAGCTGCAGTGCACTTGTGGAGCACCCCTCCTCCCACAGGAAAGGCATGCTCTTGGGTGGAAGCCTGGACAGGGAAGTTCCTATCCCACAGCCATTGCTGAGGAGCTCAGCTAGTTTGAGCTCCTGCCTGCAGCCAGGTGCCTGAAGGAGACCTTAGGACAGGGGAGTAGAGAGAAGAACAAAACCCAGTCCTGACAGCCCCTCCCCCACAGGCAGACTTTCTGTTTTGGTGGGTTCTCTTCAGCCCCAGCAGCCCTGGGGAAGTAGACCCTCGACCCCTGCTGACACAGCTCTTTTGCCTACCGTTTGGGAGTCTGAAGGCAGGCTCACCTGACTCAGCCCAGCCTCACTCCTCCACCCACCTCTGCTGTGGTGGAGAATGAGGAATCCCCTGGGAGCTCCAGGGCCTTGCTCGCCACCTGGAGCATTAGAGTGCTTCCCCCCAGGGGCTAAAATCAGTCACAGTTCCAAAAAATAACACTGTAGCTGGCTCTTTCTGGCAAGTGTCACCTACTGGAAGGGAGACAACTTGAATAGCCCATTACAGCTTTTACTGACTAAATTATATAGGCTGTGGCTGACACTTACCCACAAGCAACACATATTGTCTCAGAGATTAAACTGGGCATATCAATATAATACACACTGTTAAGCCCACAGGGTTGGGGAAAGAGAAAGGATTGCAGAAAGACTCCATTATCCCTCATCAACAAGAGACAGGGACTCTGTCCACACACATAGTATACCGCAGCTATAGCCCACAAATAATTAGCAACCGAGAAAAACACAGTAAATACATCCATAACCAAGGTACCCATCCAGAACAGAGGCCCCCATCAAAGTACCTAAAAGCAGAGCCGAAGGTCCCTACCCAATATATGCTACAGACATGCCCTTAACAGTGAACAGGGTGGGGAAAGACCTATCAAAACAAAAGAAAATCCAAAAGCAAGAACTCTGGAAATAAGAATCAGAGTGAAAAGACACCCCAAAAGGGTCACACCAGCTCTCTAGCAGTAGATCCCAACCAAAATTAAAATATTGAAATGACAGATGAAGAATTCCAAATATGGATTGTAAGGAAGCTCAATGAAATTTATCAGAAAATGGAAAACCAACTCCAAGAAACCAGAAAAACAATTCAGTAAATGAATGAAAAATTTACTAAGGAGATAGACATATTAAAAAAAGAGGACTGCTGTAAATGAAAAATTCACTTAAGGAAATACAAAACACAGTGGAAAGCTTTAAGAATATACTAGACCAGGCAGAAGAAAGAATTTCAGAGATTGAAGACAACTCTTTTGAATTAACACAAACATAAAGAACAAAGAATAGGGAGGAACAAAGCAAGCTTTTGAGAAATATGGGATTATGTAAAATGGCCAAATAGAAGAATTAAAGGCAACCGTGAGGGTGAAGAAAAAGCACAGGGTCTGGGAAACCTATTTGAGGGAATTAAGGAAAACATCCCTGGTATTGCTAGAGATTTAGACATTCAGATACAAGAAGCTCAACATACACCTGGGAGATTCACTGCAAAGAGGGAATCCCAAGACATTTAGTTACCAGACTGGCCAAAGTCAACACGAAGGAGGAACTCCTATGACTCATGAGGTCAAAACATCAAGTAAAAAAAGAAAACCCATTAGGCTAGCTGCAGACTTCTCAGCAGAGACCTTACAAGCTGGAAGGGATTGGGGACCCATCTTCAGTCTCCTTGAACAGAACAACTGGCAGCCTAGAATTTTGTATCCTGCAAAATTGAGTTTTGTATATGAATGTGAAATAAACACTTTTCCAGACAAGGAAACGCTGAGGGAATTTCTCATGTCCAGACTAGCCCTGTAGGAAATACTCAGAACTGCATTATACATGGATCATTACAACAGATAGACACCAATGTGAAATCATCCAAAAGTTAAAGCTCACAGCTCATATAAAACAATAGCACACGAGGTAAAATAAGACAATAATGTATTACCTAACATGATGAAAAGAACGGCATCCCACGTATCAATTCCAACACTCAATGTTAACAATCTGAATGCCCCATTCAAAAGACATACTTGTTGAATCAGTGAAAAAATACAACCCAAATATCTGCTGACTCTAGGAAACATATCTAACCCACAAGGACTCACACAGACTCAAGATGAAGGTATGGAAAAAAATACTTCACAAAAACAGAAACCAAAACAAAGTGGGTGTAGCTGTTCTCATATCAGGTAAAACTGACTTTAAATCAACAATGATAAAGACAAAGATGATCATTATGTAATGGTAAAGGGAGCAAATCAACAAGAAGACATAATCCTAAATATATATGCACCTAACACAGGAGCTTCCAGACTCATAAAGCAAATTCTACTAGCTCTAAGATATAAACAGTAGCATCATAATTGCTGGGGACTTCAACACCACACTCACAGCTAGACAGATAATCAAAGCAGAAAATAAATACTGGACTTAAATGGGACTTTAGAACATAACTGACTTTAACAGACACTTACAAAACATTCTACCCCCAAACTACTGAATAAACATTCTTTTATCAGCACATCAGACATTCTCCAAGATTGATCATATATTAGGCCACAAAACATGACTCAACAAATTAAAAAATAAAAATCAAAATCATACCATGTATCTTCTCAGACCAGAGTGGAATAAAACTAGAAATCAATTCTAACAGAAACACTCAATTCTACACAAAATCATGGAAATGAAATAAACTGCTGAATAATTATTGGATCAATGATGAAATTAAGACAGAAATCAAGAGATTCCTCAAACTGAATGACACAGGGGACACAAGTTATCAACAGCTATGAGATTCAGCAAAAGCAGTCCTATGAGGAAAATTCATAGAATTAAAATGCCTACATCAAAAAGACAGAAAAATCACAAATTAATCACCCAACGTCATATCTCAGGGAACTGGAAAAGCATGAGCAAACCAAACCCAAACCCAAAGCCAGCAGAAGAAAAGACATAACAAAGGTCAGAGTAGCACTAAATGAAATGGGAAACATAAAATAGGATCAATGAAACAAAAACTTGGTTCTTTGAAAAGATAAACAAAATTGCTAGATTAACCAGAAATAGGAAAGAAAGGACCCAAATAAGCTTAATCAGAACTGAAAAAGGAGATATAACTGATAACACAGAAATATAAAATATCACCTGTGAATACTATGAAAATGTCTACACACGTAAATGAGAAAATGTAGAGGAAATGGACAAATTTCTGGAAACACAATTTCCCAAGACTCAGTCAGGAAGAAATAGAACTCCTGAACAAACCAATATTGAGCAGCAAGATGAAAGCAGTAATAGAAAAATCTCCCAACAACAATGGCCCCAGACCAGATGGATTCACAGCAGAATTCTACCAGACCTACAAAGAAGAGCTCGTACCCCTAACTACAGAAATTATTCCACAACATTGAGAAGGAGGGAATCCCCCCAACTAATTCTACAAAGCCAGTATCACTAGTCCCAAAGCCGGGAAGTGACACAACAAAAAATGAAAACTCCAGACCAATATCTCTTATGAATATAGATGCAAAAACCCTCAGTAAAATATTAGCTAACCGAATTACACAGCACACCAAAAAAATAATCCACTGTGACCAAGTGGGCTTCATCCAAGGGATGCAAAGGTACTTTGATATATGTAAATCAATAAATGTGCATAGTGCTGGAAATCCTGGCTACAGCAATCAGACAAGAAAATGGAATTAAAGGTATCCAAATAGGGGCAGAAGAGATCAAACTTTCACTGTTTGCTGATGATATGATATTATATCTAGAAAACCCCAAAGATTCAACCAAGAAACTCCTGGAACTGATAAATGAATTTAGTAAAGTCTCAGGATACAAAATCAATACACAGAAATCAGAGGCATTCGTATATGCCAACAACAATCAAATTGAGAACCAAATCAAAGACTCAATTGCCTTCACAATAGCAACAAAGAAATTAAAGTACCTAGGAATATACTTAACCAAGGAGGTAAAAGACCTCTACAGGGAGAACTATGAAACACTGAGGAAGGAAATAGCAGAGGATGTAAACAGATGGAAATCCATACCATGCCCGTGGATCGGCAGACTCAACATCATTAAAACGTCTATACTACCCAAAGTGATCTACAGATTCATTGCAATACCTATAAAATCCCATCAGCATTCTTCACAGATATAGAAAAAATAATTTTACGCTTCATATGGAACCAAAGACGACCCTGAATATCAAACGCAATTCTAGGCAACAAAAACAAAATGGGAGGCATTGATATGCCAGATATCAAACTATTCTACAAAGCTGTAGTAATTAAATCAATCTGGTACTGGCACAAAAATAGGAATATTGACCAGTGGAACAGAACTGAGAATCCTGATATAAAACCATCCTCATATAGCCATCTAATCTTTGACAAAGCAGACAAAAACATACGCTGGGGAGAAGAATCCCTTTTCAATAAATGGTGCTGGGAAAACTGGATAGCCACTTGTAGAAGGCTAAAGCAGGACCCACACCTTTCACCTCTCACAAAAATCAACTCACACTGGATAACAGACTTAAACCTAAGGTATGAAACTATTAGAATTCTAGAGGAAAATGTTGGAAACACTCTCCTAGACATCGGCCTAGGCAAAGAGTTTATGAAGAAGTCCCCAAAGGCAATCACAGCAGCCACAAAAATAAATAAATGGGACATAATGAAACTAAAAAGCTTCTGCACAGCCAAAGAGACAGTCATGAAAGTAAACAGACGACCTACAGAATGGGAGAAAATTTTTGCATCCTACGCATCCGATAAGGGGCTGATAACTAGAATCTACTTAGAACTCACGAAAATCAGCAAGAAAAAAATCAAATAACCCTATTAAAAAGTGGGCAAAGGACTTGAACAGAAACTTTTCTAAAGAAGACAGAAGAATGGCCAACAAACATATGAAAAAATGCTCAACATCTCTAATCATCAGGGAAATGCAAATCAAAACCACAATGAGATATCAGTTAACTCCAGTGAAAATGGCCTTTATCAAAATGTCTCCAAACAATAAATGCTGGCGTGTATGCGGAGAGAGAGGAACACTCCTACACTGCTGGTGGGACTACAAACTAATTCAACTTCTGTGGAAAGCAATATGGAGATACCTTAAAGCGATACAAGTGGATCTACCATTTGATCCAGCAATCCCATTACTGGGCATCTACCCAAAAGATCCAATGACACTCTACAAAAAAGACACCTGCACTCAAATGTTTATAGCAGCACAATTCATAATTGCAAGGCTGTGGAAACAGCCCAAGTACTATCAATCCAAGAATGGATTAATAAGATGTGGTATATGTATACCATGGAATACTATTCAGCTCTGAGGAACAATGGTGATATAGCACATCTTATATTTTCCTGGTTAGAGCTGGAACCCATACTACTAAGTGAAGTATCCCAAGAATGGAAAAACAAGCACCACATATACTCACCAGCAAACTGGTATTAACTGAGCAGCACCTAAGTGGACACATAGGTACTACGGTAATAGGGTAGGGCAGGGGTGCAGGGGGCGAGTATATACATACATAATGAGTGAGATGTGCACCATCTGGGGGATGGTCATGCTGGAAACTCAGACTTGTGGGTGAAGGAGGGGAAAGAGCACTTATTGAAACCTTAAAATTTGTACCCCCATAATATGCTGAAATAAAAAAATAAAAATAAATGTGATCCACCACATAAACTAAAGCAAAAAGAAAGACCATATGATCATCTCAATAGATACAGAAAAAACATTCAACATAATCCAGCACCCTTTCATGACAAAAACCCTCAACAAACTTGTCATAGAAGGAATGTATCTCAAAATTATAAAGGCCATTACAAACCCATAGGCAACTTCATTTTGAATGGGGAAAAATTGTAAGCATTTTTCCTAAGAATTGAAGCAAGACGAGGGTACCTAAGTCACCACTTCTATTCAACATAGTACTTGAAGTCCTAGGCAAAGCAATCATACAAAAGAAATGGTATTTAAATGGAGAAAGAGATGGTCAAATTACAGCTTTTCACTGATGATGTGATCTTGTATATAGATAATCCCAAAGATTCCACCAAGAGACGGGTGGAATTGATAAATTCAGCAAAGTGTCATGTTACATAAACAGTGTATGCAATTCAGTAGCATTTCTACATATCAATAACAGTCAAACTTTTGAGAGTCAAATCAAAAACTCCATATGATTTGCAATTGCTCAAAAGGAAATAAAATACTTAGGAATATACTTAAGAAAGTGAAAGATCTCTACAAGGAAAACTATGAAACACTGAAGAAAGAAATTGTAGATGACACAAATGGAAAAGCGTATCATGCATATGGATTGGTAGAATCAACATTAAAATGCACCTAAAGTGATATACAGATTCAACTCAATCCCAATCAAAATACCAACATATTTTATAGATCTAGAAAAAATAATTCTATGCTTCATTTGAAAATAAAATGAGCCTGAATAGCCAAAACAACCTTAAGTGAAAAGAACAAATCTGGAGGCATCACATTACCAGACTTCAAATTATACCACAAGGCAATAGTAACCAAAATAGCATGGTATTAGTACAAAAATAGAAACATAAACAAATGGAACAAAACAGAGAACCCAGATATAAAACCACCTACTTACAACCAACTGATCTTTGATAATGCAGGTAATAACATACACTGGGGAACAGAAACCCTGTTTAACAAATGGTGCTGGGAAAATTGGATAGCCACATGCAGGAGAATGAAATAGGAACTCCATCTCTCATCATTTATAAAAATTAATTCCAGATGTATAAAAAGCTTAAATGTAAAACATGAAATCACAAAAATTCTAGAAGAAAATAAAGGAAAAACTCTTCTAGACATTGACCTAGGCAAAAAACTATGACTAAGACTCCAAAGGCAATTATAGCAACAACAAAAATAAATGGGACTTCATTAACCCTCTTAGTGCGGTGGGCCGAAATATCGGCTTTTTCACCCTAGACGCAAAAGCCGATATTTTGGCCCGCCGCACTAATAGGGTTAAATTAAAAAGCTTTTGCACAGCAAAGGAAATAATCAAGAGAACAAATGGACAACCTACAGAATGGGAGAAAAGATTTACAAACTCTACATCTGATAAAGGCTAATATCCAGACTCTACAAAGAACTCCAACAAATCAGCAAGAACAATCCATCCCATTAAAAAGTGTACAAAAGACATGAACAGAAGCACTTCAAAAGAAGAGAGACAAATGGCCAACAAACATATGAAAAGATTCTCAACATCACTAATCATGAGGGAAATGCAAATTAAAACTACAATGAGATATTACTTTACCCCTGTCAGAGTGGGTATTGAGTCAAAAAACAGTAGATGCTTGTGTGTATGCAAAGAGAAAGGAATGCTAGTACGCTGTTTGTGGGACTGCAAGTGAATACAATCTCTATGGAGATTCCTCAAAGAAATAAATATAAACTTGCCATTTGACCCAACAATCCCACTAGTGGGTATCTACCCAAAGGAAAAGAAATCATTTTATCAAAAAGACACCTGAACTTGAACGTTTATTGCAGCACAATTCACAATCATAAAGACGTGATCAACCTAAGGCCAATCCTCATCAATTCATGAGTGGATTACAAAATGTAGTGTATGTGTGTGTGTGTATGTGTGTATACACCATGTGTATACACACCATGGAGTAATATTCAGCCATAGAAAGGAATAAATTAATGTCTTTTGTAGCAATTTGGATGGAACTAGAGACCATTATCCAGGAATGAAGTATCCAGGTGAAGTATCTCAGGAATGGAAAAGCAAACACCATATGTACTCTCTAATAATTTTGAATTAATCAATGAGCACACATGGGCACAAAGAGAAGTGAAAGTCATTGGAAATCAAGACAGAGGGAGGAGGCAGGAGGGTAGCCGTAAAGAAAACCCTACCTAACAGATACAATGAACTCTATTCTGGAGATGAGCACACTAATAGCCCTGACTTAAGCATTATAAAAGCTATCTATGTAAAAAAAAAAAATGTACGCCACAAATATTTTTAAAATAAAAAACAGACCCGGCATGTTTTCCTCCAATATTCTGTGAAAGACTCCCAAAGAATCACCACAGCAACAAAAATAAACAATTGGGATCTGATCAAATTAAAAAGCTTCTACACAACCAAGGAAACTATCACTGGAGCAAATAGACAACCTACAGAATGGGAGAAAATATTTGCTCTCTACACTTCTGAGAAAGGTCTAATAACAAGAATCTACCTAGAACTCAAAAGAATTAACAAGAAAAAATCAAATAACCCATCAAGAAATGGGCAACAGAAATGAACAGAAACTTCTCCAAAGACGACAGAATAATGGCCTGCAAACATATAAAAAAATGCTCAACATCTCTAATCATTAGAGAAATGCAAATCAAAACTACAATGAAATACCACCTAACACCAGTGAGAATGGCCTGTATCAAGAAATCCCAAAACAATAAATGCTGGCTAGGATGTGGAGAGACAGAAACACTTTTACACTGCTGGTGGGACTGCAAATTAGTTCAACCATTGTGGAAAAGAATTTGGAGATATCTCAAAGAGCTAAAAATAGAAATACCATTTGATCCAGCAATAGCATTATTAGGCATCTACCTAAAAGAGCATAAGACATTCTATTATAAAGACATCTGCACCCGGATGTTTATGGAAGCACAATTCACTATTGCAAGGATGTGGAAACAACCCAAGTGCCTGTCAATTCATGAGTGGATAATTAAAATTTGGTATATGTTCACAATGGAATATTACTCAATCCTAAGAAATGACAGTGAGCTAGTACCACTTATACTATCCTGGATTAAGCTTAAGCCCATTATCCAAAGTGAGGCAACACAAGATCAGGAAATGGGTTCCACATGTACTCACCTTCAAATTGGTACTGACTGATTAAAATTATGGTGCTCAAATGGTGGTAGTGTTCACCAGGGATTCGGTGGTAAGGGGGTGTAGACCCACATCTTAGGGATGTGGTGAGCATTGTGGAGGGGAAGGGCATACCTCTAACCCTTCCTAGGGAGAGGCAAAGATAAAATAGGGGTTAAATTATTCAAGATAGAGAATTATTTTCTCTATCTTTACATGTATTTTTAAAAATTTATAATAAAAAGTAAAAATAAAATAAACAAAAGGATATGATTTGCTTTCTTGAATTTATATTAACCATATATTCATTCCTAGAACACTAAGCTATTGGTTTGATTGCTATTTGATGACAGTTTCCTTGAAAATAGCTATTAGGATAAAACAAACACTTGCATTCTTAATTCTGTAGAAAGTTACAGTAGTTCCTATTACATTGTCCTATTGTTAGATTGTTTCTGTTACTCACCACAGAGATTGTCCAAACATTTGTCATTATTGGAGCAGGCACTGCAAGTAGCTCCTTTCTTATATGGCCATGTTGGATAATTCCCTCTGTAAAGTAGAAGATTGTCCATTAGAATTTTTTTAATTGCAACATACTACTATGAATCCTTAACTATATCCAACAGAAATTGGAAGTCCAAAGATTTGGAGGGTTGGAATAGAAGTGAACAAAGGAAAACAGAAATGAAAGGCTGCTAGTATTTGCAGAGTTCATTCTATATATCTATGTCTATGAACCCATGTTTTAATCTACATCATCTAATTATAATAGCTCTGGGAGGAATTTTTTATTTCTGTTTTACAGATAAGGAAACTAAGGATGTAAGATATTAGTAACATGCCCAAAATCACAATTTATACATGTCAGAGTCAGGAGGAAACCCAGATTCGTCCAACTCCAGGACAATGCTCCCTCCAATTACCCTCTGACCTATATGATTACTGCCTTCCATAAAACGGTCCATCTTAGAAAAGCTGTGATGACTCACATTTACTTTCCTCAGTCTGCCAAGCCTCCATAGTTTTTACTGGATGGAAGCCATTTGGCTAGGGGGCAATTACCTTTCCAAAAATAAATAAGAGACTTGGGGAAATTTTTAAGTATAATTTGTTTTCACATAAAATATGTGATATGACCAATAGCTAATAATTACTGAGCACTTATGCACCCTTGAATGGAACAATCTTAACAACCCTATGAAGATGGTACTATTGTTTATTTATCCCCATTATACAGCTAGATGTTGAAGCACAGAGTACAATTGACCAAAATCACAGACTGGAAAGTGAAATACTACTTTATTTCACATAACATTTATATCCATTTTATATTCCCATAAATATCTCAGAGCAGTAATGGTGAGAGGCTGTACATTTATCTCAATGAAACTGACATTGCACTAGTCTTTTTGCACTAAGTTTTTTGAACTCTATTTTTGGAAGAAATTCTTACCTTTTTTGTATCATGGTAACTTTTGGCAGTCTGTTTAAGCCTATGAACTAATTCTTTCTGAATGTAGTTTGTTTTTAAATGCATAGTATAAAAAATACATAGGATTATAAAGGAAACCAATTAAATTGAAAGTTATCAAAATGTTTTTAAAAAGATTTGTAATATAGTAATAGGTGTTTCTCTATTAAGTATTAGATAAGATCTAAGCCAGGGACTATTTCAAAGTAGTAATGATCATAAACTAAATTTTGATATCTCTGTAGCAATTAGAATATGATATGAAAATATCAGTGATATTTACAAAGATAAAGATACTGCTAATTCAGAATAACAGTTATTGCTATTAATAATATGGCCATGGAGTGTTGTCTTCACAATGAAAGGAAATGTTATTTTTAGTAGAGGTTAGTGAAAATAAAGGTAGAACTTTTTTTCTAATGCCCAGTTCATGGCTCCCTCTTCCCAATACTATACAATTACCTCCAAAGTTAAGAACTCTCCTAATAGAGGCACAATTTTATAATAAAACCTCATTTTCAACCCAAAATATATGTTCTAATCTCATTTAGCTCCAAGTTAATTTAAGTTTCTTCAGAAAATTAAATTATCCTATGCTTACAAAAAATAAATAAATAAGAGACATGAGGAAATTTTTAAAGTACAATTTGTTTTCACATAAAGGATTCGAGATGACTGATACCTAATAATTACTGAGCACTTGGAAAAAGTCAATGTAATATGGTAGAATTTTTTTTAGCAATTATAAAAGATGTCCAAAATAGGCATTAATCATTGGAATATCTTTCATTGTTAAAAAGCACAATACTCATTAAGTTGTTGAAGTTCTAGAATGGTTTTAACAAAATCATTTGTGATACCTTCATTCTTTAATTGTGCATTCCAAACTGTAAAGGAGAGGGGGAAAAATTCCCTCTTAAAATAAAGCTAAGACCAGGTGTGGTGGCTCATGCCTGTAATTCTAGCACTCTGGGAGGCCAAGGCAGTAGGATCACTTGAGCTCCTGAGCAAGAGTGAGACCCTGTGTCTACTAAAAATAGGAAAAAATTAACTAGGCATGGTGACATGCCTGTAGTCCCAGGTACTTGGCAGGCTGAGGCATGAGGATCACTTGAGCTGAGAAGTTTGAGATTATGATGAGCTATGATGATGCCACTGCACTCCAGCCAAGGCAACAGAGCAAGACTCAAGTCTCAAAAAACCAAACCAAACAAAACAAAAACTAAAAAAAAAAAAGCAATTGTCAGTTTAAGGAAATGGTAAAATTTATCTTGGGAAAAACATGCTACTGGAAAAGCCTGGATTTGTCTAGATGGGAGTAATTAACAGAAAGTGACTTAAAGTATTCTGCCCAATAAAGCAGAAGGAAGTTTTGGTGTTTCTCTTTGTAGAAATAAGAGGGTTGGGACCATGGGACCCAGGTGAAGAGAGAAGACAGATTTTTTTTTTTTTTTTTTTGAGACAGAGTCTCGCTTTGTTGCCCAGGCTAGAGTGAGTGCCGTGGCGTCAGCCTAGCTCACAGCAACCTCAAACTCCTGGGCTCAAGCAATCCTGCTGCCTCAGCCTCCCGAGTAGCTGGGACTACAGGCATGCGCCACCATGCCGGGCTAATTTTTTTTTTTATATATATATTAGTTGGCCAATTAATTTCTTTCTATTTTTATAGTAGAGATGGGGTCTCGCTCAGGTTGGTTTTGAACTCCTGACCTTGAGCAATCCGCCCGCCTCGGCCTCCCAGAGTGCTAGGATTACAGGTGAGAGAAGACAGATTTTTAAAGAAAAAGATAAATATAGAATAAGGCTCCCAGGGCAGCGGTAGCCAAAGCACACCACGTATTGTTCTTATTATCTTGTAGTCAATGTTATTTCTTCTTCTGTGATATAATCCTATCCTCCACTAATCCAGCCTGAGTAAAGATCTGTTACCATAGCCTTGCTTAGTGATGCACAGGGAAATGACAGAGAGTTATAAGCATCTGGAGAATTAACCATCCCAGATCCCATTTCTGAGGTATTTGTGAAATATTGGGAAGGATACTGGACTTCTTATAATTATGTGAAATGGGGCCCTGTGACTTTGTATTTAGAAGGAAAAAAACCACTTCAGAAGGCAGAAGGAAGTGAGGACATTCCTCACTGGTCTCTGTGCTTTCCCTCTTATGCCCTGCCAATCCATTCTCCATACAAACTGATCTCCACATGTTTAGCAGTCTGATTGCTCTCCTGCCTAAAATAGTTGGATGGCTTCTTGTGATTTGAATAAAGTTAAACTTTGCCATGATCTAAAAGTTCCTCTACATTTTGCACCTGCTGCCTCTCTTTCTCCCGTCCTTTTGATGCCATTCAATGGTCCAAATACTCTGGTCCTCTCCATTCTTTAAACTTGCCAAACTTCTCTCCACCATACTTTTGCAGTTGTTTTCTCCACAAGACAGCTGTTCTGGAAGTTCTTCTCATGTCTGGTTTATTCTTATTCTTCATGCCTAAACTTAAATATATCACAGAAAGCCCTTCCCTGATCATTTTAACTAGGGGTCTTGCCTATTGATAGTTTCTATTACAATGTTATTTATATTTTTTCATTGCCCATATCATAATGCAGTCATTTTATTTGTATTTTTATTATCTGTCTGCCCCATAAGTATACTTTCATAAGGGGAGAGACTATGTGTGGCTTGTTCTCCTTTGAAACTCAGTAAACAAATATTTGTTGAATACATGAATGTATGAAGTTAATCTTATAGAAGCATTATAACTTTGTTTCTAAGTTTTACAATCTAATATTTTTTATAGCTCTGAAGGTAAGTAAAGTGAGTCTGAACCAGGAAAACTCACATTTGTACTTTATTAATATACATATTAATATAAAATAATGAATACTTATAAAACAATCACCATTGCCAGGTATTGTATGTATTCAGTGTTTTACATCGCTTTCTCGTGTCATTTTTATAGCTAGTCTAAGTGGTAGGTATCGTTATTATCTTGATCTTTTGGAGATGAAACTGAGATTCATAGAGTTAACTAACTTGTCCAAAGCCACACAGTAAGTTAACTATTAAAAATGTTATATGAAAAGTTAGCACTGATTGAATTATGGTTTTGTCTTAGTTTCCCTGGGTTTGCTTTACTTTCCAACTTTGGGATTTAAGTCAAAGCTGTCATCTTCTGAATGACATTGGCTTTAGTCCTCACTCTCCTACCTATACTCAATCAGAATATCAAACATCTCTTCTGAAGAAATACTTTAGGGGAAGAGAGATGGGTTTCTTCCAACCAATCTTCAGGAATTGAAACAAAATTCAAAGGCAATAAATTAAAGAAAAAGTTGTTTAACACACACACACACACACACACACACACACACAAAACATATATATGTAAAACCAGCCATAGAAGGAAGCTGGCTTCAGTCCCTTCCACAGGAAACAAAAACCAAATATACAGTGCTGATATTATCACGAAAGATATCCAGAATTCAGATAGGAAGATGAGACAGTTCTCAATGCCACAGAGATATGAAAATGTTCTGAGTAGATGGTACATGAATCAGACTTCTACATCCATGATGCCCCCCACACACATTCTGCCCGACATAAAGCACATGGAAAAATTTCCCCCAACTCACTGTTTCTACTCTGAGAAAGGTTAAATCAAGGGGACAACAAGCTTCCCCACCATTTTGGGTTCCCTGGCAGACAATCTCTCCCACCTTAACTTATGGGAATCATCGCAAGTGCCTAAGACAGAAGTATCCCTGAGGACAGGCAGAGACAAAGTGGGGAGGGATCAACAACCCTAGTCCTGGAAACTCTGCTTTGTAACCCAGCCAAAGGAGATGCTTAATCAGAGTGGCTGTTCAGTAGCACCATGCTGTAGGAGATTGGTCTCACAGGTCCCCAGGGCAAAACCCCTAGCTAGCCTTCTCACACTGCCAAGAAATCCCCTTTGGGACCTCTATCCTTTGAGAAGGCCATTGCTCTGACAATGAAGCTGAGCTTAAGGTGCCAACTGGAGCCAAAAAGGAGGCAGTGACCTAGCAATAAAGAACCTCTAGGCAAATATATTCAGCAAAACCCCTAACAAGCTAGCTGTGCATGGTTTTTCATGCCCATTATCCCAGCATTTTGGGAAGCTGATGCAGAAGGATTACTTGGGACCAGAAGTTTGAAACCAGCCTGGTCAATATAGGGAATCCCTGTCTCAAAAAACTGAAACCAAAAACAAGCCAGACAGAGAAGACTGGGATAAATAATCCTTCAATGCAAATATGTAGATGTATATTTATAAGAAAAAATTGCAAACAGGGAGTCATGACCTCCACAAACAAAGCAAGGAATCAGTAAGCGAGCCTAAGGAGATGGTGATAAGTGAGTTCTCTGACCAAGAATTCAAAACACTAGTTTTAAGGAAACTCAGTGATCTCCAAGCTAAGAGAGAAAACAATTCAAAAATCTATCAGAGAAATTTAACAAAGAGATTGAAATAATAATTAAAAGCAACAGAAATATTAAAACTAATCAATATGTTTGCTCAACTGAAAAATTCATTAGAGGCTCTCAAACAGCAGAATGGATCAAGTAGAGGAAAGGAGGAGTGAACCTGAAGACAGACTATTTGAAAATACACAGAGGGAGAAAAGATTGAAAAGCAATGAAGATTGCACACAAGATATAGAAAATTACCTCAAAAGACCAAATCTAAGAAAGCAGGGGGTAGAAATCTTCTTCAAAGAAATAATAGAAAACTTTCCAAAACTTGAGAAATATCTAAAGGTATAGGAAGAACAGAGAACACCAAACAGATTTGACCCAAATAAGACTATTCCAAGGCATATAATAATCAAAAACAAAGATTAAGGACAAAGGGAATCCTGAAAACAGCAAGAGAAAAGAAGCAAACAACATATAAAGAAGCTCCAATTCATCTGGCAACACACTTTTCAACCATATAGACCAGGAGGGAATGGAACGACATTTTTAAAGTGTTGAAAGAAAAAACTGTCATCCAAGAAAACTGAATCCTCCAAAATGATTCTTCAGATAAGAAGAAGAGATAAAGTTTTTTCCAGACAAACAAAAGTTGAGAGAATTCACCACCATGCTACCATACTTGTCTTAAAAAATACTAAAGTGAGTTCTTCAATCTGAAAGAGAAAAAAACACTAACATGCAAAACAAAATAAAACCAAACCCCAAACATTTGAAGGTATAAAATTCACTGGTAAAATGAAGTACATGGACAAACCAAGAATACTTTAATACTGTAATTGTGATATTTGTGGTATAAAGTACACTTATAACTCTATTATGAAACCCAAAGGACAAATCTAATAGAAACAATAAGCTATAGCAATCTGTTAATAGGTAGATAATATAAAAATATGTAAATTGAGACAACTAAAAAATGTAAGAGAGATGCAGTTAAAGTGTTGAAGATTTTTTTCCCATTTTTTCTTTGTTTTTATTCTTTGTAATCTAAGTTGTCATTTCTTTAAACTTAGATATAACTTAGATTACTTTTTATATCTATAAGATGATTTTTATAAGCATGTTACTAACCACTGTGCAAAAACCTATAATAGGTTCGTATGATAGATAAAGCAATAGGTTAAAACATACTACCAGAGAAAATCACTTGACCACAAAGACAGATAGTAAAAAACAAATAAAGGAAGAAATGAGTTATGAAATAATAAGCAAACAAAATGGCAGTAAGTCCTTACTTATCAAAAATAACATTGAATAGAAATGGACTCAATTCTCCAATTAAAAGTCACAGAGTGGCTGAAGGGGTAAAGAAACAAGGTCCAGCAATATGCCAAATATGAGAAATATGCTTTACCCATAAAGGCACACATTGACTGAAAGTAAAGGGGTGGAAAAACATATGCCATGCAACTGGAAACAAAAAAAGAGCAGGAGTAGTTATACTTAGATAAAATAGACTACTAATCGACGACTTTTGGGTTAATTCAGAAGAAGATATAATGGTTTTATGCACTCCTCACTGAAGATCCCAAGTAAATAAAGCAAACATTAGTAGATCTAAAGGGAGAGATAGACTACAATACAATAATGAAGGGGACTTTTAACACCCCTCTCTCAGTAATGGACAGAAGGTACGGACAGGAAATCAACAAAGAAATATCAATATTAAATTGCACACTAGACATAATAGGCCTAACTGACATTATAGAACATTTCACCCAAATGTTACAGAACACATATTCATTTAATCATTATATAAAATATTCTTCAGAATAGACCATATGTTAGGCCACAAAGCAAGTCTGAACAAGTTTTAAAAAAGTAGAAATCATATCAAGTATCTTTTCTGACCACAATGGAATAAAACTAGAAATCAATAACAAGAGGAATCTCAGAAAACTTTTGCACAGCAAAGAAAATCATAAAATGAAGGGACAATCCACAGAATGGGAAAAAATATTTGTAAACTAACCATTTGACAAGCGATTAATAACCAGAATATATAAGGAGTTCAAACAACTTAATAAGAGAAAACCAGATAATCCAATTAAAAGTGGGCAAAAGATCTGAACAACCATTTCTCCAAAGAATACATACAAATGGCCAACAGGTATATGAAAAAATGTTCAACATCACTAATTATCAGAGAAGTGCAAATCAAAACTACAATGAGATATCATCTTACTCTAGTTAAAATAGCTTTTATCAAAAAAGAGAATTATGCATGCTGGTAAGAATGTGGAGAAAGGGAGAATTCTTGTACATTGCTGGTAGGAATTTAAATTACTACAGCCACTATGGAGAACATTATGGAGGCTCCTCAAAAAACTAAAAATAGAACTACCATGTGATCCAATAATTACTATGTATATATACAAAAGAAAGGAAATCCATATATTAAAAAGACATCTGCGCTCCCATGTTTATTGCAGCACTATCCACAATAGCTAAAATGTGGAATCAACCTAAGTGCCCATCAATAGATGAATGGATAAAGAAAATGTGGTACATACACACAATTTCCATTATTATTCATCCATAAAAATGAATAAAATCCTGTCAGCAGCAACATGAATGGAACTGGAGGCCATTATATTAAGTGAAATAAGCCGCACACAGAAAGACAAATATCACATGTTTTCATTTATATATGGGAGCTAAAACAATGGATCTAAGGAAAACAGAATAGATTGGTGGTTTCCAGAGGCCAAGAAGGGCAAAATGAAGAGAGATATAAAGAGCAGTTGATTAATGGGTACAAATGGACAGTTTGATAAAAGAAATAGGATGTACCATTAAATAGATCAGTAGGGTGACTATAGTTTACAATAATCTATCATACATTTCAAAATAGAAGAGAATTTCAGTGATTTTAGCATAAAGACAAATATTTAAGGTGATGAATATTCCAAGTACACTGATTTGATCTTTATAAATTTTATGAATGTGTTAAATTATCACATGTACCTTGAAACTATGTACATCTATTATGCATCAATTAAAAA
Organism: Mirza zaza; assembly: GCA_008750895.1. NCBI lineage: Eukaryota > Metazoa > Chordata > Mammalia > Primates > Cheirogaleidae > Mirza > Mirza zaza. Next base: position 75,838 of record VSMD01040956.1, read on the forward strand.
ATAAAAAATTTTAAAAAATAAAAATGGGCAGAACACATTTACCAAAGGAATGTGAACAGACAGGTATGTGAAGAAATTTATAACCACTAGTAATTGAAGAGATGCAAAAGAAAATAAATGAATTACCACTTTCTATTAAATTAAAAAATACTAAGAATTTATAACACCCTGTACTGATAAAGAAGTATAAATAGTGGAGTATAATTTAACAACATGTACTTTTTTAAAAAATACAAAAATGATCACACTCTTTATGTACTAGTATCATTTCTAGGAATTATAGGAAAATAGAAGTCACTAAAGATTTATATACAAGGTTGTTCATTACATATTAAAAGAAAATACATGGAACGATATAAATTATTAGGATGAATTTAGGATCAACTGTTTGTTACTATCGGAGTACAGACTCTGAAGCGAGATTGCCAGATCGAAGTGCAGCTACAACACTCACTGCTACGGGAACTTGGGCAGGTTACTCACCCTATATGTGCCTCACTTTTCTCATTTGCAAAACAGGGATAATAATAGGAATTATAAACTTTTTATGGAGATTAAATAAATTAATATAAGTGAAGCACTTAAACAGTGCTTGGCACATTGTAAGTATTATACAATAATTATCTGTCATTGTTTTTATAATTATTAAAATCATGTTTAAAATTTTAATAAAGTAAAAAATGTTCATGGTATAATTTTAGTCAAAAAATAGAAAATGTGTATTTCCAGAATGATTGCAGTTGTCTAACTATGTGCATGACACACAGCACATATATACAAGTTGAAAGAAAGTGGGAGAAGGATCATGTATCTTCCCTATTTCCCAAACGGGGAAAGCTGTATGCATTTTAACAACAGAACTGTCAAAAGTAAATAAGTTACATAAAGTGATAAATGCAATTTGTAGATCTTTTTGTTTTGAAAGTTGTGCAAACATTGCCAAGTTTTTAATAAACCAGTCAATATAAGGTAACATCAGTTCTCTCATTTTGTGCTGTTATTCCCCAATCAAATTAATTTAAATTCCTAACAAACATTTTAGTCTTGCTACTTTTTTTTTTTTTCCAGACAGAGTCTCACTCTGTCACCCAGGCTAGAGTGCAATGGCATCATCATAGCTCACCACAACCTCAAACTCAAACTCCTGGGCTCAAGTGATCCTCCTGAGTATCCAGGACTATAGGTATGTGCCACCATGCCCAGCTAAATTTTCTATGTTTTGTGGAGATGGGGTCTTGCTCTTCCTCAGGCTGGTCTTGAGTTTCTGGCCTTAAGCAATGCTCTCATCACGGCCTCCCAAAGTGCTAGGATTACAGGCAGGAGCCACCTTGCCTGGCCAATCTTGCTAGTCTTAAAAATGTATATTTATACTAGTATATATAAGGAGTATATACACACATACACACAGAAAAATGTACCAGAATGTTAATAAAGTAGATCTCTGGACAGAGGAATTAAGGGTTATATTAATTTTCTTTATATTTTATTATCCATATTTTCTATAATGAAGATAAACGCTTTTAAAATGGAATTATTTTAAGAAAGAGATTGATTCAGGCACTTACGCAGGTCCATAGTTGCATATAAAATGTGCTCCATTGAAAATACTTATGCCAGACACTTCAGTGCAAAATTGTACTGCACAGCCAACTTTGTAACTATTTGCCCAAACAACCTGAAAGGAAATAAAGATTTTTAACAGAAACAATAAAATGAACATTTGGATATGATTAGCTTTCATAAACATGGCGAGGTATATTCACTCCAGCTAGAACACTTATAACCAGGAAGCTTTTAGGTACTCAGAAGTTAGGTGGAAACAAGACTTGATATTACAATTATTGGGGTGTGTATATCTGTGTGTGTGAAATAAACATATAAATAGTAACTAAGCTAACTTTTGAAAGCACAATGAAGAAACTGAGTACTGAAATAGAGAGTGACCAGTAGGGGTGTTGATTTAACTGGATGTTCAGTGAAGACATCTCTGAAGAGGAAGCATGTAAGCTGACACTTGAACAATAAGGATGAGGCACGTAGGATAAACATTCAGGAGACATAATGATAGAGGAAGAGCATTCCATGCAGAGGTAACACCATGGGGAAAGCCCCTGTCTTAGTCCATTTTTGTATTGCTATAAAGGAATACCTGAGGCTAATTTATAAAGAAACTAGGTTTATTTGGCTCACAGTTCTGCTGGTTGTACAAGCAGCTTGGAAACAGCATCTGCTTCTGGTGGGCACCTCAGACTGCTTCCACTCATGGCAGTAAGCGGGAACAAGTGTATGCAGAGATCACATGGCAAGAGAAAGGAGGCCACAGTGAGTGGAGGGAGGTGCCAGACTTTTTAACAACCAGCATTTACAGGAACTAATAGAGTGAGAACTCGCTGATTACTGTGAGGACTGCACCAAGCCTTTAATGAAGGATCTGCTCCCATGACCCAAATGCCTCTCATTAGTCCCTACCTCCAACACTGGGGTTGAAGGAGCTCAGGAAATTTCACCTCAAAATATAACTCTTTGATATAAAGAATATTTTTTTTATATTTCTTGAGACAGAGTCTTGCTCTGTCACCCAGTCTAGAGTGCTGTGGCATCAGCCCAGCTCACAGCAACTTCAAACTCCTGGGCTCAAGTGATCCTCTTGCCTCAGCTTCTCAAGTAGTTGGGACTACAGGTATACACCACCACACTCAGCTATTTTTTTTTTTTTTTCTATTTTTAGTACAGATGGAGGTCACACTCTTTCTCAGACTGGTCTTAAATCCCTGACCTCAAGTGATCCTCCCACCTTTGCCTCCCAGAGTGCTAGGACTATAGGCATGAGCTCCCTAGCCCAGCACACAGCATATTTTTAATTAAAGGCCATTCAAGATCACAAAGCATTGGAAGAGGCTTTCCCTCTATCTGCATAAACTGGACTGACCTGATCAAAAGATCAAAGTGGGCAACTGACTTCCCTTCCTCCTCCCTCTTATCTCAATATATTGCAGGAAGGAGGATCAAGAATGCAACCAGACCTGGCCCAAATCATTGACTATCATACCTCCCAGGTTAATTTAATTTAATTTGCTCAGGTTAATGTAATTTACAAAGAGAATCATTTACAAGTCAATCTGTTTCCCTTATCCATTTATCCTCCCTAGCACCATTTGTTGCCCCTAAATAGAATTACCTGTACTCCTCATCTCCACCCTTCCCCTCTAATAGGACAGATATAAAAATATCTGAACTTTATTGGGATATTTAGTAATCACTCTGATTCTCCCCATGAGCATGGTAAATAAAACTTTCTCTTATTAATCTACCTTAATTATGAGTTGATCCTTCAGCAAACTTTCACGGGAAAGGGCAAGTTTCCCCTCACCCCTAACAGGGATCAGATTTCAACATGAGATTTGGAGAGGTCAAACAAACCTAACAATAGCAGGCTCATTTGCTTGTCAGGAAGAAGGCAAGTAGAGCCAGGGTCTGATGGGGAGGGGACAGTCATAGACAATGCGGTCAGAGGCAGGGGAACAGATCATGAGATTCTTGAAGGTGAATGATATGCTTTTTCATGTCTTAGAGCCCTTCAGTGGTTGTGAAGTAAACAGACTGAGAAGAGTAAGGGAAAAAAGAGGCTGTTTTGGAGGCTATTTCAGAGGGGCAAGAATGAGAAGATGGTGACTCATACTTGGATGAAGGCAGTGAAATTCCTGAGAATTGATTAGGTTCAAGGCTCAGCTTAGAGATAAAGCTAAAAGGATGTTGTTTTGGGTGTGGCATAAGAGGGAAAGAGAAAAATGAAGTTTCAGTTTGGGGTCTCAGCAACATTTCCTAAGATGGAGAAAACTAGGGAAGGAGGAGGGTGCATGGGAGCATGGGCAAGGGGTTCTGCTCAGAACATGTGGATTTTGAGATGTTGGTTAGACATCGGTGTGAAGACTGCCTTGGCTGCTGCCATTCAGAGGACAAGGTAAGGCTAGAGATGCAAATCTGGAAGACGTGGGACTAGATGAGATCGCACATGCCAAGATACGAGATAGAAAAGTAAATGAGAACCTGGGATAAAGAAAACAAACACGAGGCCGGGCGCGGTGGCTCAGGTCTGTAATCCTAGCACTCTGGGAGGCCAAGGCGGGCGGATTGCTCGAGGTCAGGAGTTTGAAACCAGCCTGAGCAAGAGTGAGACCCTGTCTCTACTATAAATAGAAAGAAATTCATTGGCCAACTAATATATATAGAAAAAATTAGCCGGGCATGGTGGCACATGCCTGCAGTCCCAGCTACTCGGGAGGCTGAGGCAGCAGGATTGCTTGAGCCCAGGAGTTTGAGGTTGCTGTGAGCTAGGCTGACGCCATGGCACTCACTCTAGCCTGGGCAACAAAGCAAGACTCTGTCTAAAAAACAAAAAAAAAAAAAGAAAAAGAAAACAGCCAGCAAAGCAGACTGAGAAAGAGCGGTCAGTGGCACAGGAGGGAAACGAAGAACAGAGCTGGCTTCGTGGGAGAGTGGCCTGTGCTGTCACACTGGATCCGGTGCCCAAAAGAGCTCCATTCTTGTTTTAAATTAATGCTGTTGTATATTTTAGCACTGTTAGTGATACTTTTTCCCTTGCTTTTTGAACAAAAGATCCTACATTTTTCACTGGGCTCCACAAATTGTACAGCCCCATCTTGACAAGAATGTGTGGTATCATAAAAGCCTAAAGAAAGTATTTAAAGCTGAACACAAGCCAGCAATCAGAAGCACTCCTTTTTACAGCAATAACAAATTACATTTTAAATTAGTTTTACTCATAAGTTTTTGAGCAACTTTGTGAAAGAATTGTGCCAAATATGGGGGTCACAAAAGGTGAATGAACTGCAAACAGTGGACGCCTTCACAAAAATGTAGAGAAAAGCAGTCGCAAAACCATTAGGCAATGGTTTTGACCATTGTGAAGGGGAAGTGGGCGGTGCTAAGAGTGTGTATGGCATAGGGCCCTTCTGTGGGAAAGTGACATGAGGTAGAGCTGGGATGAACTACTCAGAGCCATGAGAAGTCTTCCAACAGTTTTCCACTTAAGGTGGGAAAGATTTATTTGTAGGACAGAAACAAAACCAGTGTGGCTGCAGAAAAAGAGCAAATTTACTTAAACAACTCCCTGCTGAGAGAGTATAGAGTGAGGGGAGAGGGGAGATGAGGACGAAGTCTTAACTTCTCCAAGGTTTAAAGCTGGGGCAGGAGGTGGGGGAATAGCTAGGGAGGTGGTAGGTAGAGCATGTCAGGTGGGGGTGCTGCTGCTCTTTGAAGGCTGCCTCATCCTTTGGCAACTGGGGAGGGTGCCCTTCTTTGGCAAAAGACAGCCCACCTTCCTACTCTGTGATCTAAATGGGGTGTTCCCCAGAAACCTTTCTTTATACCCAGGAATACCTGCAGGGGACTCCAGCCTGGACAAATAATGAAGTGGCAGAGGCCTCTATCTCTAGAGAGCCAGGCTTTATGGGGGCTGTTAATCCTCAGGTTTGATCCTTGTACATGAACATTTACTTTCCAGTTGTTTTTGTTTTATTTTAAAAATGTCTTAATTTTTGTTCACGGATTTCAAAGTGCTTTTACTCAGGTGCTTTGTTTAAAATGCAGATTTCTAGGTCCATCTCAGACCTACTGAATGAGAGTCACTGGAATTGTCTCTGGAATCTGTATTTTAACAACTTCCTCAGGTGATTCTTATACAAGCCAACTGCATTTAGTGTTGTCTCTATTCCTTTTACTATTGGCTTAGCTCATTTTATATTTTTATCCCTTGTGAATACTTTCTTCTATAGTGTTGTATCTTAAGTATTCTTAATCCTTGGGTCCTTCTTCCACTTTAATGTTTTCCAAAAGTTTGCAAATGTTAGTTATCATTCACTTTGTGTTTTAATTAGTCTAATTTTTAAAAAGTCAGGTTTATTAGGGTACAATTAACATACAGTAAAATTCATTCTTTTAGGTGTATGTCTATGAATTTTGACAAAAGCATACAAATGTGTAGCCACTACCATATTCAAGATATAGAACATTTCTATCACCCCCAAAAGTTCCCTTGTGGCCATCTTTGTGGTTAACCTCCAAACCCAGACCCATCCCCAGCAATCACTAATCTGTTTTCAGTTCGTATAGTTTTGCCTTTTCCAGAATATTATACAAATGAAATCAGTTTACATGTAGCTTTTTGAATCTAGCTTCTTTCACTTAGCATAAGCGTTTGAGATCATTTCATATTATAGTATACATTAGTATAGTAATTACTATAGTATAGTAATATTTATCATGTGGATGTACTACATGCACATGTACTCGATATCTAGCCAAGTGGTCTCTTTTAAAAAGCTTTATGGACATTTTGCCTCTTGGTTAAACTTGTGGGCTCTGGAGCTACAAAGCCTGGGTTCGTATTCAGCTTTCCCATTTACTGTGTGACCTTGGCCTAATCTATTAATTGAGGGTAATAACAATACCAACTCCATAGGCTTATTTCATAGTTTTAAATGAGCTTCTAGAACATACCAAGCACTATGCAGTGCAGGTGTAGTGTTGAGCACTTCACATGCAATACCATGTTTAATCCTCATAACAACTCAATAAATAGGTGATCTTGCTCCTATTTTTATAGATGAGAGATTGGGAATTGGCCAATTCTGTCTGGCCACAAAGTACTGTGAGGACAGTCCATGCCATTAGCAAGAGGCTTTCAAATAATTTTCTCTTTTAGCAAGTCCTCCAGAATGAGAAACCACTCTCTATACCTTTCTAACAAAAGCACTGCATCTGGGAAACCCAGAGCAGAGGGACATGGCTCCCACTGTTAACCTTTAGGCTAACAGCCCCTTCCCACCATCTTCTTTCAATTCTCATTATGAATCCATTTGGTTCATTATTAGGAGTGTGGTAACATTGTCACATATATGCAACTTGCTAGAGAAACTGGGAAACACATCACATTTCCATTGGCTGTATGAGAATGTAAAAATAAAAATTCAAGAGGGTAGAGTTGGAGGGAGGAGATAAAAACTAAAATAAAATCAATAATGCCATCTAGTGGAAAGTTCTAGCACTATCAAACCCAAGTAATCTGTTACCTCACCCAGATACTTTAATCAAGCTATTCCCAAACTTTACAAAGCTGAACTCTCATCAAAAGAATATCTAATTAGATTAATCTTCCATATTAATATACCAGAATTCTTCCTAAATGCCTGTCTGTCTCCAGTGAAGACAAAGCTAAAGTGTTGAATTAACACATCAAGAAATATCATACCTGCTAGGAAGAGATAATGGATCTGAATGTTTTCTTTATTCTGTACAATTGCCCATCATCAACCAAAATCTGAAAATAGCTTGATTTTTCAATAAAAGATGAGGATAAGTAGGAGGTTATAATATCTACATAGGGTAACTTTCTAGCATGAATTTAAAACTTACTAGCAACTGAGTACTCTTGAATCCCCTAGCAAGATTTCTTATAAGAATGAAAACAGAGAGTCTTTAACCTACCTATCAGATCTTTCTTCCATTATGGTTGCTAGAAAACTAGCTCATCAAAGGAATCTAACCTTTGTTCAATGCCTACTGAATACTAGTACTTTGTTAGATAATTTACATGCATTATATTATCTAAACCTTATAACATATTTGATATTTGAACTCTTTCTTTCTCTTACTGGCTAAATAAGATCGGGGAAACAACTTCCTAATCTCTCTGAGCCTGTTTATTCACCTGTGGTTATTAGCACCTCCCTTATAGATTTGTGGTGAGAATTGAGTGAAGTCTTCAACACAGACAGCTAAACGCCATGCTCATTTAAAAGGTGGTTGCTGCTGCTCTTTCCAGACTCAGGGAGTTCCTGGACATTTTCTCCATGATTTAAGATCCTCTCTTGAAGTGGGAGTGGAACCCAGTGGTTTCTTACAGAGAACAAGTTAGGATCACTCAACTTGAGTTTTGATACCTGTATGCATGGAGCTGGATTTTAGAAAGTGAGTTTTCTCATGTTCAACATATTAGACCTCCTTTTATTCCCTAGATATAAGGGATTTTCCAAGTAAGCTCAGTTAATTTAGGGAGGGCTATCTGTGAAATCTCAGGCACATATAATATAAACTCTAATTTTCTCCTTTTGTTTTAACTCCCCAGAATCATGAACATAGAGAGTCTTAACGTGTATATATGAGCATGGTTTAGGAGTCTGTTGTCAATTTAACAGTCTTCTGACCTCTATATATTTGGCATGCTGAGCTATTTGGTATTCATCTGAGGTACCAGGCTCATTCATACATATTGTATTCTTTCTACGTCTTGCTAGTTTTACTTGGAAATATCTTCCCTTTCATTTTCATTTGACAAACTCTCACCCAGTTTTCAAGCACAAATTCAGCTGTCTTCTGCTGTGTGAACCCTTTGCACTTCCCTTTAACTAGATAAATTGCTCTGTCCTCTTTGCTCACATGGCACTTTTTCAGCGTCTCTAAATTGCACCAACCATGCACTGTAATACATCCATATACACATATGTCTCTCTTAAAGGGTCAATTCCAGAAGGCCAGGGACCATTCCTAGCTGAATCCCTCCTTCCCTGTCTCATCCTCTATTTCTCCTCACTCTCACTTCTCTGAGATTATACCCTAATAAAGTGGTAGCTCATAAACTATCATCTCAGGGTCTGTTTTCTAAGGAATCTGGACTAAGATATCATTAGTATTTGGCACACGATAGAAGCTTAAACACTAAATAAATGAAAGTAGGCACCCTCAAACTGGTAATTATTTCTGGATATTTAAACACTACTGTGCAAAATGGTACAAAGTTCCCCTTGTAGGCAATCTGGATTTAGCTTTCTTACTCCCTAGGTCCTGTTGGAAATTAAGGGACTTTACTTTCCAGTCAAATTTATTTGCAGATATAAGCAAAAATTGTTGGTTTATGTAATAAATTCAGGAGAAACTATTTCTATAATATTTCCAAGAAAGAGATCAATGCTACAGATGATTTGATAGTCCCTCTTTGCTTACAATAATTTTGAGGTGAAAATTTTTACTAAAATCAATCCTTCCTCTCTGTTCATAATAATCCCTATAACGCTGCAAAACTTAAAACACCACCAATGAGATCAGAGGCTTTAGAAGGCTGAGCAGAAGTCTTTCTAACAACATGTTGCTCTTTAAAACCACCTAATATTTCAATGTAACTACCTTGTTAGAAATGGTTTTCTAACCTCAACCTTCGTACCTCATTTCAGCAGACTTTTGTGCAGAAAACCAGTCAAATACAGGCCAAATACCTTTAGTTCTTGGTTTGATAAGGACTGGCAGGAAATAAAGGTAAATAAACAAAATGTGGACAAGATAGGAAGTCAGCATCTGAAGACGACTACAAAAGCTGCTACTCAGGATTGCTTCCATCGTGTCATAAACCTGAGCTAGAATTGGGGAGCCAAAATGAACTTCAGTAAAAACATCTCAATGGGAGGCTCTGAACATGGCCATGCGGACTAATAATGTGGATTTTGGGGACAGGACAGTTTATATAACTTTACATTTCAGCTTCTCCATTGGGCCTAGAACTGAAGTTTTTCTCCCTCCTTGTGTGGCACCAGTGCCTGGCACACAGATTTTCAGTTGATGTTTAAAAGAATCAGAATAAGAATTGATGCCTCTCAAAGGCTTATTTTTCCCAATTTTATAGTTCCCAGACAACAGCTTCAAATTTAATTTAGAACTTATGCCAGCTGGAACCTAAAAATCTATTCATTATAAGGTTCTGTGATTACTCATAAATGGAATAAAGCCCCGCGAGAGTATAGGTGTTATCAAAGTTATTCAAAACTTGTTCTTACTGGTAGGCCTCACATATTTCCTCTTATGTGTTTAGTCCCCATAACTAAACTCCTCAAGCACTATTTTCTCACACATTGGAAACTGTTCCATATATTATTTTTAAAGTAAGCCCATAATCCCTACTCCCTTATATTTACAGGTACACTAGCTTACTATACATTTTCTTAACCCCAGATTCCAATTTTCTCCTCACCCTTGAAAAGATAGTTTCAAGAAAATACAGGGCAGATATGTACCTGAGTGTAATGGCCACAGACTTTATTGCATTTCTGAGTCTTGAAGTCATAGTCCTGGATTTCATCATACCAGTCTCTGATGGCCGAAGACACAGAAAAGATGGATAGAGAGCCAGTCCAGATGTTTTCTCCCAGTGAAGCAAACTTTGGGTGCAGCTTGTGGGGTGACTTCAGCTGTCCATTATGTGCAAACTGACAACGTTTTGCCCATGCTTTTGCAATTTGTGCTAGTGCTGGGTCCCAAGTCTGCAAAAATAAATACTAAACGATGAGGAAGAAGCTCAAGAATGAAACCTATTACTCAAAATGTAACTAGGGTGAGCAGAGTATGAATTTGAATGGGAAATGAGGTGTGATGACAAGCATACAGGTCCTCTATAAATATGGTCTTCAAGCATTGACTAGGGCCAGAAAGAAACATGATAATTTAGTTTCCTGGAATTTAGAATCTAGATGAGAGAAATAGATCAGCAGTTTACTGAAGGACAATTATAGTGTGTGCAAAGTAGTATGTGCTATGTTTCACATGTCATATAATAATCATAAAAGCCTATGTCCTAAGAAGTTCAGACAGTTTAAAAATCAACTCAAAGCCACAGATCTGGGATTCGAACCAAAGCCTCACTGAATCGAAATCCCATCCTTTCCCCAGATGCCATACTGCCTTCCTGAGAAAGTCAGCACTGTGCTGGCAACAACAAAAAAAACAAGCTTAGAGACAAGAAAAACAAAAATAAACCACAAAAATTTACAGGGAAGAGAACGACAAGAAATAAAATCTACTTAAGATCAGAGAAAAGGAAGTGTCCAAAAAGAGAAGTGAAATGTAACATGAAGCTTGTTTCTAACAACAGTTGAATAGACAGAACTAAACTGGTTGTGTTTTGATCAAAGACTGTGAGTTTTTTGCACACATTAATCACAGTGAAAAAAATAATTCCAGATTACCAAGGATTTAACCCCAGAGTCAATACATATTAGCTATTTTTGATTTATTCATGCCCCAAATATTGATATTTTCCTTACCATGTACAGCATATCACTGGCTGTTGGATTCACCTCTGATCGGAATTTATTATGAATTCGAACACAGTCTTTGATGAAATCTTCGTTTTCAATATCTGGCAAAGTATTTTTTGTATATGCATAACTAGAGACGAAAGAAAGCATCCAGGCTGCTGTAGCCAGTGTGACTCGCATGCTCTGTCTGTCTGGCATGGAGCCTCGGGAGGCTCCAATGAGAGCGGCTGCAGTTTGTGAGAAGGAGTGTGCTTGCCTCTGTCAGAGTTCTCAGCTCGCAGCTTTACAAAGCATAGCCAACTTCAGCTTTGAAAAAATGGAAAGCAGAACCGAGTTCATCACAAGTTTTAAGAAATGGGTTTCTCCATATATGGTTTACAGCTCATTTTGTGTTCTTAACCCTGTCTTTTCAGTGGTTTTTAGTGACACAGCACCTAGTACAACAGATTCTTGTGAGGCTGAGTCAGACTTTCTTTTGAGTTGGGGGATATTTCCAAAGAAAATTCTGGAGTTTCCAGAAATAACAGTCTCCAATCTTTAACAGAGGTGGTGGTGATTAAATAAAAACATATCTCTTACTTTTATAAATGCCTTGCAAAATGCTTTTCAGAATCTTTTTTTCTTTTTTTTATAAGAGTCATATCAACACACAGTGGTTGAAATATCTAGTTAACATCATCATCTTGACCTAGAATTCATTCATGTAGGCACACGCAGGGTGGGGCAGGACGGGGCAGGGCGGGGTGGGGTGGCAGGAAGAGAATAACTGAATAGTAGAAAGAGCACTGCCTTCGGATTCAGATTTTAGTTTAAGTTCTGTTCCTAACTAGCTGTAAGACCTTGGACAAGTTACCAAACTCTCTAAGGCTCAGCCATCTACTGAGTGTGGCTCATGGGACCTTTTCTACCTTCTTTATCACAGAGATTTGGGAAGATCAAATGAGCTAGTTACAGTGCTAATTCAACACATATTAAATTCCTGCTCTATGTATTCTGCTTAGTAATATAGAGATAAAACCACAATCACTGCTCTCAAGGAACTCACAGTGGTGAGAGCTGTGAGATGGTGGTTATAACAAGTACTGTTGGAGATCTGGATATAACAAAGCACAGGGAGGTAGGAACTCAGGAAAGTATGCTCAACCCATTCTCGAAAGGACAGAGTTGGCCTCCTACATACAGCTGGTGAGGTCTTTGCAGAGGCTAGAATCGGCTAGGTGTTCATAAAGTGAAAAAGGGCTGCAGAGATGAAAGGAATTGGGCAGATAGGAACTACATATCTAGCTGTGAAGTTGGAAACATGGTGTCATGGCAAGAACCACTGCATATTGTCTCGCTCTATAAAAAAGGTCTTCAAGTACTGATTCTGGCTGGTAGGAAATATGATGCCTGGTCTCATGGATTTCAGAATCCAAATGATGCCTTCGTGCCAACTGAGGAGAGACGTAAGATCAGGGAGGATTTCTGAATTCTGACAATAATTTGGATTTTATCACCAAGATGATGGGAAGTTACTGGAGGATTTTAGCTGTAACCGGGGTGTGATCTGCTTCTAGAAAACACCTGTATTTTATAAAATTAAGAGAGGTAGAAAATGGAATAGGGTGGGGGGAAATATTTCTAATGGAAGCTCTTAAAAAGTTAAATATTACAGAACTATAAGGCAGAATCCTATTGCCACATACACAAATAACTGTACAAAATACTCATGTATAATTTTAAATTTTGTCTGGGCTGCCTAATTTCAACATTATATTGATCTAAAATAGGGATCTTCTTGTTTGGGGCTCAAAAGCAACTTTTTGATCAATGTAGTGACAATCAACAGTAAGACCTTCCTCCAGAATGAAGTGGTAACCAGTTCAGGGCCTGCTTTCATCTTCTTCCTGTTCTTTGTGGGCTAGATTGGGTGTTGAACACAATAACAGCATAAATGAGATCTCACAAGCAAGCAAATTCAGTGATGTTTTCTGGTTCCTTGAGCAATCCCTGTTACATACATATAACTTTCAGGAATAAGCAATATTATCTTGGTATTGAGATGAATTAGTCAATTTTACTCTAATTTCCTGAAAATAATCAGCAAAAGGGAAAGTCTATCATCACAGAGATGATTTTTACATCATTACACAGAGCAATGTAGTTCCTTAATAGCCACAGCTCTCAAACTTTTCACTCCACATTATATTTCTACAACAATAGGAACTTTTACCTGGGAAAAAAATGCAAGCCTCCACTTATTAGAAGGATTATAACCTTGCTGTGAGTTTTTCCACTCCTTACTGTGGGTCTTTGCCATGATCTCCTTGATAAGTATGCATGTGTGCTAAGAAAGAGATTTGTTTTCAGTGGTTATTGCTTAATGATGGCATTATATGAGAGTTTTTAAACATTTTTTTATTCTTTTCTATATTAATTTTTTCATAGTGAGCATATGTTGTCTTTTATAATCATAAAATAAACCAAAACTATTTTTATTTTGGAAAGCCATGGGATCTTTAAAATAATGCACAAATTCACACACATATACACAGCCTGATAAACCTATTTATAGATAAAAGACTAAGGGGATATTGGCAATTCAAGTATTAATTGTGGCTATTGTTACATGATAGGATATATTTCTCTCAGAATGTTTTAACTAAAGTGCTTTATAAAAAAGTTTGCGTATCTAGAAGTAATTATATATATATATATATTATACAGAAACATCTCACCCTTGTTATACTGTTCTAAATACATCCATTTAGATACATGATAAGCTTTTATTTCTGGGGGAGAAATGATGTACAATTCCCTATAACCCCACCCTTTCTGATTAGATTCTGTAAACGTTTAGACTATAAAGACCTTTAGTCACCTATTCTATTGGGTCTTTGGGTGGGAGGTAAGGGATGGGGATGGACAAAGGTAAAGGATCTAGAAAGGGAGAATGATCAGAATATTTATCAACCAAACATATCACTGTTATATTATCTGTGAGATAATACTTTACCTTGGTATAAGCCAGTTTTATGCATGTGTGTACAAGTTAACTCTAATCTGTGTCCTAAGAGCAGTTAGTGCTAGAGTACTCTAATCAGAAATCCACACCCCCAAGGCAGTCTTGGTACTTGAGATATGATTATGGAAATTGACACCAGAGAGTTTGTTAATTAGAATAGGGCATGTTGGAGAATAATTTTCACTGACAAAATGAGTAATGTTCAAGATGGATGGCTTGTAAAAGACTGAACACACCCTCTGCCATTGGATGAATGAAGTATATGTGTAGATCTCTAATACTGATAATGAAGTGTTCAAGGGAATTGCTACAAGAGGCCCCTGTCACCTGCCCTGAGTGCAAGGCTGCTGGTCTTAAGTTTAGAATGTCTGTTGAGTGAGTTTCTCATACAGCTTAAGGTTGGAGGAAATATCTAAGGGCAGAGAGGACTGTTTTTGTAACTGTTTACTAACTGAATATTACGACATTTAGTAGAATTTTTCCAAGGCTTGCTTTCATAGCAGCATACTATCAGGTATTGCAGTTGTCAGGGAGGGGAACATAGCTTTTGCATAACCTAGCTCCAGCTGCAGAGGCTCCCCTTCTATTTACTGGAAGAACCTGACATTTGAAGATATGCTAGCTTAGGTTAGTTGACAGCAGTGACAAGCACCAAGCTAGGCTTTTTCATATTATTTCAGTATGCTCTCATGATAATCTTGTAAGTTATATATACATGTATCTTGTAATATACTACCATATATTGTTCCTATGTATAGATGAAAATATTGAGGAAAAAAGGTTAAATAACTGGACCAAGGGCATGACACTAGTAAGATATTAACATAGGGTCCAATGGCAAATCCTGTCTGTAGATAAAAGCACAAGTTCTTTAGACTGCCTGTGTTCAAATCAAGTTCTCTGTACTGGATATATGACTGGGCATTTTGCCTCTCTGTCCTTCGGCTTCCTTAGCTGTAAAATAGGGATAGCAACAATGCTACTTCATTAGATTTACAAGAGAATTTAAATATGAAATTGTTTGTTAAAAGATTAGAGAATGCCCAACATACAGTAAATACTATATATATTAGCTATTATTACTTTTCTCTTATTATGCTTATTGTGCATGAGTATATTCCATAGGTTCAGTTGAGACTATGTTTAATCTAGAAAATTTCCCTATTTATAGCATTACATTTAGATAGGATAATAAAGTTAGTTGTTAGAAAAAATATATGTTGACACTATAAATATTACTGCTATAGATTCACAGTGAATTTTGATACAAATTATTCAGGATGGTGTTAGTTTATTGATGGATTCCTTATCTTGTGGCTTCTCATGCACTGTATTTGGTATTCATTTGCATAGTCCAAATAAATTATTTTCCTAAGATTAGAAATGGATGTATTGAATGACCCATAATGATATTTTATAATTAGTTTTAAAACATTTTTGGAGATTTAGATGGAAAATGGTGGGCAAATGCCATTTCTTCCTCAAAGATGCTTCTTATACAAAGACACTGGGCCAGAGAAATGCTCCTACTAATAAATGTACTCTTTTCTTCTAAAATAATGTATAAAACAGGACTATTTGCTTTTTTAGTTATTAGACTGAAACACATATCTTTTGATGTTTATAGATGTATTATATGTTTCTTTTCTCTACCCAACAAATGAAGGTGTATTTTTTTTAAAAAATTACCTTTTTAAAAAACATAACTTTATAAATTGAAATTGAATTTTACTTTAATGTCTTTTGCCTAGCTTGGGTGATTTGGGGTTATATCTAGTTCTCAGGACTAGGTTAATCATACTTGTATATTCAAGCACAATTATAGTTACACTGAATCTTTTCTGGTTACTAAGGATTCTGCTATGTGGTACTTTCCTTTCAATTTCTTAGACTTAAAGGAAGAAATAATCCATTCTTTTGTACTTTTTTACTACTTTCTTTTCCTTAATCCCTTTCACTAGTGATAATACATAACATAACCATAGCTTTCTTTTCCAAGTAGAGCCAACTGGATGAAATTATGACAGTTACACAGACCTCATTGATTTTTGCCCACAACTGCCTAACATAGGCCTCAAAAGCCTTGAAAAATCACCTACACTTGTCCAAGGGTTTGTTTCACACTGGCTGGTGAAGAAATCCATTTCCACCAAGAGCTCATGTTGCTTTCCCAGATGCTGGTCTTTTCTCTTGTGTGGCCACTGTTCTGTGGGTTTCTGCTAGGGTGCCTCAAGGAGTCAGGCCATCAGTCATGTGCTCCTTGCCCAGATGCTCTTTGGTTTTTACTTACATCCTTCCTGCTCACCTACCTACAGAGTTTGGATTATGAGATAAGTTGAAGTGATAGTACCCATGCTGTTCAGGATCTTCCCGCTTTGTGAAGGTCTACAGAATTTTCTATTGGGTTAATCTTGGCACAAGTTCCCTCCTAGGAGGCTCTTTAGTTTTCATTAAAATAGGATTTTGATCACACAATCAGACAAGCTCAGGTATGTGCAGCATTGTACTTAGACTCAACAGGAAATCCTTACCCACTGTCCTACTGGCACTAACATCATACAAAGCATCTTCATATCTTTATCTCCAGCCTCGAGCTCCCCTCATGTACTCAACTGCAACTTGTCATCTCCACTCATGATCTTCCACATCTTACTACACAATCACCCAATCTTCCAAATTCTTAGGCCAAAATCTTGAAGTCATCCTTGACTTTTCTTTCTCTTACTCTTCACATGTGAGCCATTAGTAAATCCTACTAACTCTATCTTTGAAATATAATTAGAAATCAATCACTTCTCACCACTCTCCCTTTTACTATTTTAATTCTCACCAGAATAATTACCATAGCTTCCTAAGTAGTCTCTTTGCTTCTTTCCTTTGCCCTCTACATTATATTCTCCATAGCAGTCAGAATCATCCTTTTACAATGTAAGTCAGTATGTCACTCCTCTGCTCAAAATCTTCCAAGACTTTGATTGGGAGATGCACAACTTGAGAAAACAAGTTTGTTTTGAGAAAACAAAACTTGAGAAGCCTATGGATGAAACTTCCAATTTTTGCTGGATAAGTGGTCACAGGCATGTACAGCTTTTAGGGATGGGAGTTTAAGAGGTGGTAATTTTCTAGAAGAGCTGGTAGCCATCAGTTGTAGAAAGGTTTGGTTGCTGGCAATTGTTACTCAACAGCAGCAGCAATGGTTTTCTTATTAGCCATACGTGGACATTGCTCTAGGAAGCTTAGCATAGACTTTTTCAGCCCACTCAATCATTCTGTCAGATGCCTAATTTATTTTAATTAACATCTTTTCCATTTAACTTTGCTAGTGTGGCTTACGTTTGCAACTAAGAATCCTGACTTTTTGAGGACAAAGAAAAAAAAAAATCAGTGGACATTAGAAGACTCCCTCTCTTAACATTTTGGTGCACTTATATCTTTTATATATATTCTCTTATATTTTTTTTTCATATGTGTATTGAAAAATGAATATATAATACATATATAGAATTTTTATTAAGGGCATAATTTTGAGCAATTTTATATCTTTTTGTTTATACTTACAATTATTTTTTCATAAGTATGTTTTTGGTTATTATAACTCTTCCTAAACAAAAGGGCTGTACAATGTTTCCTCAAATGAATGTATCATAATTTACATAACACATTGTTGGATAGTCAGATTTCTTTCAATTTGTCTTTATTATAAATAATACTGCTTTGGATATCTTCATACATTCCATATTTAGTACAACTGATTGCTAGAACTAGAGCTAGTAACAGGATATGAGTGTTTTAAAGATTTCAAATATAGAGTGTTCAATTATCCTCTTAGAATTTGTACTCATTTATACTTTCATTACCAGTATACAGGCCTTGAGATCATATATTATCTTAAAATTTTTTTCAACTTTATATTTGCCTCCATTTTCTGCTAATGAGAGAGACCATATATTATCTTAAACATTGGAACTATATGTTATACATATTGTCAAAGAGAACCAGAGCTGGATACCAGTTAAAATAGTAAAGATATATTTTATTCCAAAACTATTGTAATAGAAGTAAAGAGACCTCAGAAATGGGCTCAATTCTGAATACAATAAAGACAACTGGGGATTTATAGCCAAGGAGCAGAGATGGTATATGGAAAATTACTGAGAAGAGACATCAATGGTAGGGGATTCCTATTAGACTGATACAACAGGATTCTTATTCAGGGCAAGCCAGGGTGATCAGATATCAAGGATAGGAGAGGTTCTCTCTAAATTGACTTGACAGGATTCTTGCTAAAACTGGACTATACAAGTCTGGCAAGGATAAGTGCCAAAGTCAAGACCTAGTAGAGAAGAGGGCTTAGAGGATTCTCACTGAAGCTTGGGCAAGGAAAACATGTTGTTAGTATGCATATTTAAGTACTTCCTATTTTCTCTCCCTTTGTATGCTATATTTTAGTTTATCACGTCCTAACTTTAACTGACCTTGAGACGCAATTTTTCTAATGAGGAAGCCAAAATGGGACTTCTGCATTGTCTTTGACTTGTATGGTATATCAAGAGAGGTAGCCATCACACCAAATTTACAAGCACAGGGATCAATTCTGCTCATAATTAAGGAGAGCAGTCATTTTTAAAAATATGAATTTCAAGATAATTTACCAGAAAAATAAAAGAACAAAGACCATATTATTCTCTCAACAGAAGCAGAAAAAGCATTTGACAAAATCCAGTGCACTTTTATGATAAAAACTCTTAACAAAAATAGGCACAGATGGGATAGTCCTTAAAATTATTAAGGCCATATATGATAAACTCACAGCCAATATCACTGATTAGGGAAAAATTGAAAGCATTACCACTTAGAACAGCTATTAGGTGAGGTTGCCCACTATCTCCACTTCTATTTAATATAGTGCTAGAAGTCCTTGCTAGAGCAATCAGACAGGAGAGGGGAATTAAGGGTGTCCAAATGGGGGTGTAAAAGGTCATACTCTCACTCTTTGCTGACGATATGCTATTGTATCTAGAAAATCCCAAGGATTCAACCTAGACTCCTGGAATTGATAAATGAATTTAGTAAAGCCTCAGGATACAAAATTAATTTCACACAAATCAGGGGTATTCATATATGCCAATAACAGTCAAGCCGAAAATCAAATCAAAGATGCAACACCTTTCACAATAGCATCAAATAAAATTAAGTATTTAACAATACATTTAATGAAGGAGGAGAGACATATATAGGGAGACCTATGAAATACTAAGAAAAGAAATTGTAGAAGATCTAAACAGATGGAAATCCCTACCATGCTCATGGACTGGTATAATCAATACTGTTAAAAGTCCATACTACCTAAACTGATCTACAGAATTAATGCAATCCCCATCCAAATGCCGCCATCACTCTTTACAGATTTAGAAAAAATAACTCTATGCTTCGTCTGGAATCAGAGAAGACCTCGTATACCAAAGCAATCTTAAGCAAAAAGAACAAATTGGGAGACATTAGTCTGCCAGACTTCAAACTTTACTACAAGGTTATAGTAACCAAAACAGCATGGTATTGCCACAAGTACAGAGATATAACCTTTGGATTAGGACAGAGATCCCAGATATAAAAGCATACTCATATTGTCATCTAATCTTCGACAAAGCATACAAAAATATACAATGGGGAAAAGAATCTCTATTCAACAAGTGGTGCTGATAAAACTGGATATCTATATGCAGAAGATTGAAACTAGATCCCCACCTCTCATCTCTCACAAAAATCAATTCATGCTGGAAAACAGACTTAAACCTAAAGGGTGAAACCTTAAGATTTCTGGAAGAAAATGTCAGAAAGACTCTTTCAGACATCGGCTTAAGCAAAGAATTTTTGAAGAAGACCCTCAAAGCAATCGCAGCAGTAACAAAAATAAACAAATGGGACCTGATCAAATTAAAAAGCTTCTGCAAAGCCAAGGAAACTATCATCAGAGTGAATAGATAACCTACAGAATGGGAGAAAATATTTGCTTTCTACATCTCTGATAAAAGGCTGATAACAATAATCTATATAGAACTTAAGAAAATCAACAAGAAAAAATCAAACAACCCCATCAATAAATGGGCAAAGGACATGAACAAACTTTTCAAAAGACGACAGACTAATGGCCAGCAAACATATAAAAAAATGTTCAATATCTTTAATCATTAGGGAAATGTAAATCAAAACTACAATGAGACCTAACTCCAGTGAGAATGGTCCTTATCAAAAAGTCCCAAAACAACAAACACTGGCGAGGATGTGGAGAGACTGGAACACTGTTACACTGCTGGTGGGACTGCAAACTAGTACAACCCCTGTGGAAAGTAATCTGGAGATACTTCAAAGAGCCAAAAATAGAAATACCATTTGATCCAGCAATCCCACTACTATCCGCCTACCAAAGGAAAAAAAGACATTCTATAATAAAGACATCTGCACTCAAATATTAAGAATAGCACAATTCACAATTGCAAAGATGTGGAAACAACCCAAGTGCCCATCAATCCATGAGCGGATTAATAAAATGTGGTATATGTATACCATGGAATGCTACTCAACTACAAAAAACAATGGTGATCTAGCACCTCTTATATTATCCTGGATAGAGATTGAGCCTATCATTCAAAGTGAGGTATCACAAGGATAGAAAAACATGCACCACGGCCGGGCGCGGTGGCTCAAGCCTGTAATCCTAGCTCTCTGGGAGGCCGAGGTAGGCGGATCGTTTGAGCTCAGGAGTTTGAGACCAGCCTGAGCAAGAGTGAGACCCCATCTCTAGTATAAATAGAAAGAAATTAATTGGCCAACTAATATATACAGAAAAAATTAGCCGGGCATGGTGGCACATGCCTGTAGTTCCAGCTACTCGGGAGGCTGAGGCAGCAGGATTGCTTGAGCCCAGGAGTTTGAGGTTGCTGTGAGCTAGGCTGACGCCATGGCACTCACTCTAGCCTGGGCAATAAAGTGAGACTCTGTCTCAAAAAAAAAAAANCAAAAAAAAAAAAAAAAAAAAAAAAAAACATGCACCACATGTACTTGCCATCAAACTGATACTAACTGACTAACACTAAGGTGTTCACATGGTAATAATATTCATTGGATGCTGGTCAGGGATGGGTAGGGGGGATAAACCCATAACTAAAGGAAGTGGAATGCACTGTATGGGTGAGGGACATGCTTGTCACCCTGGCTTGGGTGGGGCAAATGAATTATATGTAACCAAAATATTTGTACCCTTCTAACATCCTGAATAAAAAAAAAGATGAGAATTGAGTAGCATGCATTTCTAAACTCTTAAACATTGGTACACTTGTTTTCCTATAAATATTTTTTAAAACTTTCTTTAGCATAGATATAATTCAGAGAAAAACATTTATTGAAGTTGCACATCCTCTTGTTGCATTTCTTAGTTTGATAAAAGTATTCTGAGGTTGAAATATGAGTTAACTCAACTTCAGTATAAACATCTTCCTGGGGCTACCTTTCTTTTCTCTATGGAGTAATGCTGTTCTGATTTGAGTTAGGCCAGAGAAAAGTTCATACTGTGCACTCCAAGTTTCTTCAGGGCCTTTCTGCTGGGGTGACCTCAGAGAATGGTTCATATACATCAGTAGTTACACTATCAGCCTCTCAGTAATTGAACAAAGACCTTTGTACAGACTGCAAATAGTGTGCAGGAAAATCAGCTCTCATGTGGAGAGGCTGAGAGAGCTAGTGCACAGTTACCATAGCAACATGCCTTCATCTTCTGCCCTTTAGCTTCAACCCTGCCCATGACTGGAGAAGCCTAATAGTTGCATGCTTGCTCAAAGTGGGCAGCTATCTTCTGCCAGTTCACTGTGGTCCATGACCACTAGCCTTGTACTTTCCATAGCACAGCACAGCCTGGCATGTTCTCAGTTCATGTTTACTTCATTATGATTCTGAAAAGTATGTATTATATGTATTTTTATGGCTACAGTTTTGATGAAGAAACTGAGGGCCAGAGTTAAATACATTGCTCAAGTTTACACAATAAGTAAAAGAAGTGAATTAAACCCAGGTTGTCTTTATAAAAATAGCTCTCTAATGTTGACGTACATTAGAATTTCCACACCATAACCACTCATCAGTGCTTTTAATCAGCTCTTCCCAGTGTTTCTGGGATATGGTCAAAGTTTGAGAAGCACTATTTTGCACCAGGCTGCTACTTTTTGCCCTGATGACATCTTATCCCTGGCAAAGTATTAAGGCCAAAGACACTCAATCACTCTCATTCACTGCATCTGAAGATGTTAGTGCTAAACTTCTCCCAGCTTCTCACTGCTGCTTTCAGACCATTGCTCCACAACCTTCCCTCAGTAACCTTTGAGATATATGATGTTCATTTATATCAAATTCCATTCTTACCATCATCATCCTCAGAGCTTCTCTTTAACCTCTGAAGAGTTGGACCTTGGCTCATAATCTTCATTTTAATTTGAATTATCTAACACTTTGCCCATAAACTTCTTTAACCAACTCTGCTACTCTGATTTTAACAAGTTTTTTGTACAGACATATTCCCGGGCCTTACCAACTAGTATTGCTCTACCTCCAAATTCCTATCCTTTGGCCATAACATTCTCCCTCCCACCTCTTAAGTTCTGTACTCTCCCTGCTACTACAGCCTTTGTCCTATTTACGATGACTTGCAGGCTTCGCGTCATCTTATTCTCTTAGCCTATTATCCCCAATCCCAACCTGTCTCTTATTTCTTTTCTCCATTTAACCTGGGAACCAATAATCAAAAATCACAAGCATATTCACACTGGTATCTTTAGTACTCTTTCCCTTTGCATCTTCCTGTGAGCTAACTTAATCCTTGGTCAAAAATGCTTGTATTACTAATAGTTTCTGTTAAGTAGAACTACAGAAAACAGAAAAACTATGTTGATGGGCATCATAAGAGTTGTTTTTGCTCAGCAACATTTTCATCAGATACACTTTTTATTTTGAGCAGTGGCTGATCCAAACATTTCAGAATTGTCAGGCCACCTACCCAGCCTGGAGACCCTGGCTCCTACAGTTCAACTCTATTAAACTTCTCACCAGACACCAAATGCCAGGTTCCTCTGTTGTGACTCAGTGTTTTTGTTTGTTTTGACTACAGTGTTTTCTCACTTTTCTCTGTCAAACTTTTACTCATCCTTCAAGCCCCAACTCAAATCTTACCTTTTCTATGTTACATTTTCTGCTCCCTTAAGCGTCTCCATTCCTCTTTGCTCCCTTATTTCCTTTTCATACATCTCTTCCTTTTTCACTAAACTATATTATCATATTAACTCTGTATTATTATATTACTTCTCTACCATCTTTCCCTCTGTCTTAGTGACTGGGTGCTTTAAACAACAATTTATTTCTTACAGTTCTGGAGACTGGGAAGCCTCACACACCATCTGGGTGACAGCAAATTCAGTTCCTGGCGAGGGTCCTCCTGCCTTGTAGATGGCCACCTTCTTGCTGTGCTGTTATGTGGCAGAGAGGGAAAGCAAGCTTTAGTCTCTTCTATTCTTATAAGGACATTAATCCCATAGGAGGGCTCCATCCTCACTATATCATCTGAACCTATTATTTTTCAAAGGCCCCACCTCTTAATATGGTATTGGGGGTTAAGGTTCCAATATATGAATTTTGGAAAGACACAAATATTCAGTCCATCACACCTTCTGATTCAGAATTTCTACTCATATTGAGTAAACAGAAAACTACTTGAATATTTAATAAAATATGCTGTAGGGCTGAGCCACTTGAAAGAACTCAGTCCTTAAATCTGTGGTAACACCATAGCACTAGCCACATAGGGTTACCAAGCACTTTAAATGTGGCTAGTCTAAATTGAGATGTGCTCTAAGTGCAAAATGTACACATGGTATGAAATAAAGAATGTAAAATATCTTCTTAATAGTTTTTATATTGATTACATGTTCAATGATATTTTGAATATATTGGATTAAATAATATATATTGTTAAAATTAGTTTTTCCTGCTTATTTTTACCTTTTTAATGTAACTAAAAGAAAATTTTAAATATGTGTGGCTTACATTACATTTCTATTAGACAGGATTGTTTTAAATAAATAGTCCATGATATACAGTATGGATACAGTGACTAACAGAAGTATGGACTCAGAGTTTTGGAATATTTTCAACTAGGAACTTTTTGTATAAATCTATATTTATAAGAATATTCTATTTTTTATAATTCTCCAAACTATCTAGTAAATTCAAGTTTCTTAGCAATATGAGATTACAATTAATTAGGAAGATGTAGGTGACAATGCTACAGCCTGATTATCAGAAGATTATATGAATTCTGTCCTAACATATTATTGTATAATATTAAAAATATAGCCATCCTCATTATCCAAGTATTCATATACAAGTCACCACAGTTACAAGGTAGCATAGGGCAGCTAAAGTAGTCATAAATTCACTAAGAGTTATACAATTACTTCCTATATAAGTATAATTAATTCTTGCAGGAAGAGTCAACATCTTCATAAGTCTCTTGCTGAATGTGCAATGCTGTTGACATCCAATAATACAAGGCAAATATAATAAATCTATTATAAAGAGACATTGCAATTCTTGCAAAAGATTCAGGATTTTAGGAATTTATTAAAAAAGCTGTTGAGAAAGCGCTGACTAGAATTAAACCAGTTAACATGTGAAGGAGAACAAATGAAATAATGACTCCATTGGTCCTTAAAAAGAATAATTTAAATGTTAAAGGATTGTAAGAATTCTAGAGTTCTTTGGAAAATTGATGAAGACCTCTGACACATATTTTTTAATGACCCTCTTTACAAGTCAAATGTGAAATGAAATATGCTGTTCTATGTTACCACATATCTTCCCTAAAAAATTATGCTGACTCCATCAACACTCATTCTTTTTTTCCCTAAAATTAGTCCATGGTTGCAAATCTCAGTTAAGCCTTTGTTAAATATTTGAAAAAAATGAACCCAATTTTCAAATTTTACTTTCAGTTTTCAAAAGAACATTCATTTAAATAATTTTCCCATTTTAAGTTATGGTTCTCATTTAAAGTATATTTGCTTTAAACAGTCCTCTTCTGATACGATTTATCCTGAAATAATTATGATAGATAAGTTTTAAAAATTATAAAATTCCAATAGGATAAATATATTTTCTAAATAAATATGCATCAATGAATAAAATAAATTAATAGGTTGATGCTTGTCCTTATGGAGTGCTTACATGATTTTGATAGTGCTGCTAGATTCAGTCACTCATGAGTTAAACTTGTTAGGTATCTAAACTTGTTAGGCATCTGGGTGTTTATATTACTGGGAGGAATACGAGATATAAGGGTCAAAGAGATAATGTAGGCAATATACTTTGATAGCATTGAGTTAATGTTTACACTGTTCACCTAATTACACAATTTTACCTTAGGTAATTTCTCTCTTCTGAGAAGGAAATAATTTTGAACTTGTTTAACTCACAGGAAATGGTGGTTTCAATAGCAACTTTGCTGTTTCCTTTGAACATTCTGATTCTCAACTCTTTTTTCCTGTTTCCTCTGCTGCAGTTTCTTTACTAAAGCATCTATTAAAACATGTCCTGTCACCTGTGGCTCCAACAACAATTGTTTTTATTGTAGGATTTATAATATCATTTGATTTCTTAAATTATGCATATGCACCTTGAGTAAAAATAAAATTTAAGAAACAAAAATGTTTTAGAAGCTTTAATTTATTACACTCCTTCATTGCTATGAATAGAATACCATTCTTTGTCTCTGACCCAGAAGTCTTGTATTTTCTTCCAGTATCCTTGAAAGTGTGGCTAACTTGTTAGCTTACAAGTAGGATATAATCTCAGATCCTTCACATGCTGTTCAGATTTTTTTCTTTATTCTCATGTTGGTTTTGGAAGTGAACTCACTCAAAAATGTCAATTTCATCTAAATTGTTGAATCTATTGACAAAAAGTTATTCATTATAATTACTTCTCATTCTTTTTATTTCTCTAGAACCTATTTTTATTTCTGATATTGGCAATTTTTGTTTTCTCTCTTTCTTGATCAGTCTTGCTAAGGGTTACCACTTTTGCTATCAATTTTTGTTAACACAATTTTAGCTCAGCCAAAATTCCTTGGTACTTCCAGTTGCAAGGAAGGTTAAAAACTTATGCCAAAGTCAGCACTAGGAAAGTGGAAACAGAAAGCAAGGGAAGATGAGGAAACAGCCAGCCAAATCAGAAACCATATAGGAAATTTACCAATAGGCAGTGTCTGAGGTCATTTGTGACCTAAATTTAAAATCGCAAAGCCAAACACAATCACACACATGAACAAGTGAGTTGCTACCAATAATCCTTTTGTGTGGAGGACATGTGTCATCAAGGAGACTACAATTAAAAATTTCACTAATAGGTGTAGAGACATAGAGGTCACAATTTGAGTTAAGACAAAAAGAACAAGAAAAATATAACTAAAATGTATACTACTTATTTTAAAAAGATGTTATCTGCTCCTCTTATGCTAAGATATGCTAATATTAAATCACTAATAAACATGATTGACTTTCATAGGTTTGCATATGCACTTAAGCCAGGAGATGCAGTCTTGAAACACAAATAGTCTTGAAACCAGCTGCTTTGAGTTTTACTGTTTTGAGGTTGTTTTCAAAGGCAGAAACGATATATTAGTTGCACAAACACTCATCTACGGTGACTTAACCACAATGGGGTCTAAGTTTTCTAAAATGATAAGAAGTTCAAAGGGTGAATGCAGCAACAACATCATGTCATCAGTATTTCAAGATCTGTCTATAGGCCGGGCGTTGTGCCTCACGCCTGTAATCCTAGTACTCTGGGAGGCCGAGGCAGGCAGATTGCTCAAGGTCAGGAGTTCGAAACCAGCCTGAGCAAGAGTGAGACCTGGTCTCTACTATAAATAGAAAAAAATTAATTGGTCAACTAATATATATAGAAAAAAAACTAGCTGGGCATGGTGGCGCATGCCTATAGTCCCAGCTACTTGGGAGGCTGAGGCAGGAGGATTGCTTGAGTCCAGGAGTCTGAGGTTGCTGCGAGCTAGGCGGATGCCACGGCACTCTAGCTTGGGCAACAAAGCGAGACTCTGTCTGAAAAAAAAAAAAAAAGTCTGTCTATAATACATTCCTGCTTCATCATTCTTGGCTTGTAGCCATTCTACTCATGCTTTTTATCTAATGGTCACGAGATAGCAGTTCTATCTATGGCTTCACATCCACACTCCAAGCATGAAGAGGAAGGAAGGGGTGGTGCTTATGTCAGAGCGGGAGATACAATGGAGATAGCTAGTTTCTCCCTTGTATAGGAGGCAGAGAAAAAAGTTACTTCTAAGGAAGTTATTCAGAAAGATATCAGCATCCCCAGACAAGGCATCTATTAAGGATTGAATTATATCCCTCCAAAAGATATGTTGAAGTCATAATCCTTTGTACCCCAGAATATTTGGAAATAGGATCCTTGCAGACAAAATCAAGTTAAGATGAGGTCATTAGGATGGATTCTAATCCAATATGATTAGTGTCCTTATAACAAGAGAAGAAAGAAAAATGTCATGTAAAGACACAGAGATACACAGAAGGAAAATAACCATGAGAAGACAGAGGCAGAGATTGGAGTTATGCTGCCATAAGCCAACTAATTCCTGGGGCTGGAATTAATTCCAGAAGCTGGAAGAGTCAAGGAAGCATCCTCTTCTAGAAGTTTTGGAGGGAGCACGATCCAGACAACACCTTGATTTTAGACTTCTAGCCTCCAGAAATGTGAGAGGACAAATTTCTGGTTTTAGCCATTCGGTTTGTGGAGCTTTGCTATGGCAGCCCTAAGTAACAAATACAGCACATAACTCAGATTGTGGTGGTCTTAACTCCTGAGTACCTGAACAGGAGAGGACAGCAATATAATAGAAGCTCTTAGAGGAAGATTTTCTTGTGTGTCATCCTGGGTGGATAACAAAATAAGCATTACTATACCTCTATAAAGGAAAGTCAGAAATAATTGCATCCAGGTATGGAGGTTTTAGTGTAGGGCAAAGTTTTTCTAATCATTATATTTACAAAAATACCATTTTTTCTTGCTCTCAAGTTATTTGTTCAGTAAATTATATTAAAGCTGCAATTATAATATGCTTTTTAAAGAAAGAGTAATGTTATATGCTTAAAATTGAGTTTCACAGTTTTGATAATTAGAACACAATAAATTTAGCATTAAAATAATTACAAAGTAACATGCAAAAGCCCCTGACATTAAATAACCTATTGATTGACAGCATTAGTCATTTAAGTACTATTAATTATATATAAATTATATAATTGTCGGGCTGAAATCAAATATATACATATAGGCATATTGCCTGTTTGCACTACAGGAACGTATCATGACAAAGGGAGGAGGAGAAAAAGTAAGAAATGTAAAGAAGGCCTCAAGGAAGAAACAGAAAATATAGTGAAAGAAAAGAAGAAACTGAGAGGCAGAGAGAAAATTTTCCACAGAGGAAAGCAATTAAGAAACAAGCGATAGTACATACTAAATTGAATAAATATGGAGACCGTTTTCAGAATTGGAAAACTGTACTGAGAAGCATTTTTCATTACTTTAAAATATAAACTGAGTACAATCCTGATTATAATAATGCAAACTAAAAATACTAATCGGGAGACTTCTGGTTTGTGATTCTGCATATAAAGGGCTTAGAGTTCAGCATTCTGTCCTAACAAATAAGTCTGAATGAACTGAAAAATCAACAACTCCTTTTGGATCCCTAGGAGAAGCAAAGATACAGAGCAAACTGTTTCCCCAAGAATAGACAGACAGGAAAATAAAGGGAGTCATGACTTACCAGAGCTGACTCACTAACAGAAACTGCTGCAGGAACCAGTGCTGGAGTAGGAAAACCTGAACTGTTGTTGCTGAATTGCTGGAGGCTCACTGTGGACAAGTTTGAGAGTTAAAAACTCCAGGGAGAATGCAGTCAATAAGAAGTCTCCATGCTTTTGTTAGTTTTATCTCACAGTAAATATCAGAGAAAAATCCCCTCATGCATCTGCCAAGGGGAGAAGGAAAGCAGCCATTTTGAAATGCTCCAGAGCACTCTGTTCTTAACAAGGTCTGCCCTCAGTAGAAACTATTTAACCACAGCCTGATCTGCAGTAGTTTTATCAGAGCCTAATTGACCTGGGGGAAGGGCAATACCTAACTGCAGCCCATTCTAGCCTTTCACATTGGAGAAGGAAATACTTTAGCCATCTTGTCCTACCCAAGGGGAGAGGGGAACTGAGAAGCTCTTACAAAGTTTACTGTCCAGAGACATACACTAACTAAAAGACTGAGACCTAATCATAGGTCTATGGGACACTTTGCCTCCTTTAACACCACATTACTAAAGGCTTATTTACAGCATTTTCTTTTACAAAATACATCATATTTGCCTATCAAGAAAAAAATTACAAAGACATACTAAAAGGCAAAAAACAATTTTAAGAAAGAGCAAACATCAGTACCAGGCATGGCAGGGATGTAGGAATTATCAGCCCAGGAATTTAAAACAATAATAATTAATATGCTAAGGGCTCTAATAGATTGAGTAGCTAGCATACAAGGCACTTGGGCAATAGAACCAGAGAGATGAAAACCCTAAGAAAGAATCAAAAAGAAATGCTAAAGATCAAAAACACTGTAACAAAAATTAAGAATTCCTTTGACAGGCTTATTATAATAGTAGATTAAACACACAGTGATAAAAGAATCACTAACCTTGAGGATATATCAACAGAAACAAACCTGTAAAATTGAAAAGCAAGGAGAAAAAAGACTGTAAAAAGAATAGAATAGAAGTCCAGGTGTAGTGGCTTATGCCTGTAATCCCACCACTTTGGGAGGCAGGAGAATTGCTTGAGGCCAGGAGTTTGAGATCATCCTGGGCAACACAGTGAGACACTATCTCTACAAAAAATAGAAAACCTTAGCCAGGATGATGACATGTGACTAGAGTCCCAGCTACTCCGGAGGCTGAGGCAGGAGGATCACTGGAACCCAGGAGTTTGAGGCTACAGTGAGCTATGATCAGGCCACTGCACTCCAGCAATACCAGAAGGAAAAAAAAAAAGAGAGAGAGAGAGAGCAACAGAAAAATGTTTTAAAAAATAATTACTGGGATCCTACAGCAGGCTGAGGGGTGCTTGGACTATGAGGTCCTGGCTCACTGGCCCTCCCTGGTGCTGCTTGCATCGTAGCTCCATCAGAGCAAGGCAAATCCTGAAGTGGAGGGAATCAAACATGCTTAAGCACCTCGTAGGCAAATTGGGATCAGCACACTTACCCCTGGCATGGTCAAAGATTGATATTCAGGGACCGGGGCACAGGCCCACAGGCCAGATGCTATATCCTCAGGTCTCAATTGTGTTGTTTGAGGACACGGAGAAGAGATTTGTCAACTAATCTCAGGAGGCAAGGGAGCAGAACTGAAAGGAGAATACAGTGTGGGTCCTAGCCCCAGCACACTCATGGAGCAACCCTACCCCCACCGAAAGGCCACACTCTCTGCATCCTGGGCAGAGAAGCTCCGTAGTCTGCAGTGCAATTGTGGGGGAGCTCAGCTAGTTTGGGCTTCTGCCAGCCAGCAACTCATATATAAATTCTATAAAAAACGTGAATGGTTTGAATTCCACCACTCAAGAGACATAGAGTGGCTGAATGAATAAAAAAAAAAGATGCAAGGCAAGTATCTGCTGTCTCCAGGAAACATACCTGATTCACAAGGACTCATACAGACTCAAGGTGAAGGGATGGAAAAAATATTTCATGCAAATGGAAATGAAAAGAAAGCAGGTATAGCCATTCTCATATCAGATAAAATTGACTCTAATTCAATAATAGTAAAGAAAGAAAAAAATGGTCATTACATAATGGTAAAGGGAGAAATTCAACAAGAAGACAAAACAATCCTAAATATTTGTGTACTTAACACAGGAGTGCCCAGATTTATAAAGCAAACCCTTCTAGATCTAAGCAAAGAGATAAAGAGCAATAACATAATTGCTGGAGATTTCAACACCCCACCGACAAAACTGAGAGATCATGCAAGCATAAAATAAACACTGGACTCCACAGACACCGTGTTGCTGTCACCCAAGATCTGCACCCAGCCCTGGCTCTGGCCAAATGAAGGACTCTGCTGTGACAACTGTCTGGAACAACCCAGGGCATTATTCCTGTTCATGTTGCACTCCTTGCACTGGCTCCTTAACCCCTTTTCTATCCCCTTTTCTCTTGATGTTAAATGTTACTTTGTGGAAATTTTAATCTGTAGCATATGTTGATTGAGTATATTACTATGTGTGGTTTGTAATATTGACTGACTTGTGGAATGGCTGGAGCCTGTGTGTCCACGGCTCACTATCAAGTGAATGGGCAGTACTAAGGACAATTGCCTCTTTGGGAACTTCCTGTCACTTGTGGCTTTTATGATTGAATATGCATCAATAAAAGTCTGGCCTTGTGGAAAGATGCAATAAATAAATAAATAAATAAACACTGGACTTAAATGGGACTCTACAACAAATGGGCCTAAAAGACATTTACAGAACATTTACCCCCTACATATTGAATATACATTCTTCTTATCAGCACATAGAATATTCTCCAAGATGGATTATATTTTAGACCACAAAACATGGCTCAATAAATTCAAGAAAATAGATATCATATCATGTATCTTCTCAGATCATAGTGGAATAAAACTAGAAATCAACTCCAAAGGAAACATTCCAGTCTACACAAAGTCATGAAAATTAAACAATCTTCTGCTGAATGATTATTGCATCAATTATGAAATTAAGAGAGAAATTAAAAGATTCCTCAAACTGAATGACAAAGGGGATACAAGCTATCAAAATCTATCCAGGCATGTATAGGCAGAGCACAGATTTTTAGGTCAATGTAACTATTCTGTATGATTCTAGAATGGCAGATACATGGCGATATACATTTGTCCAAATTCATAGAATGTATAATACCAGGAGTGAACACTAAAGTATGGACTTGGGGTGATTATAGTGTGTTAATGTAGGTTTCCCAAGTGTACCACTCTGGAGGGAGGTGTTGATGATGGGGGAGGACACACATGTGTAAGGGCACGGGTTATATGGGAAATCACCATACCTTTCACTCAGTTTTTCTCTGAATCTAAAATTGCTGTAAAAAAAGTCTTAACAAATACTAATGTGATTTGTTCACATAGTTTTCACAAAACTATCTTAGAGTTTGTGCAAAAGATAAGTGAGAACAGCAAAATAAATTTGAAGAAAGAAAAAAAGGAGTGATTTTTCTAAGAGAGATGAGAAAAAAGGTTACTATAATAATAATAATTAATAATAAAATAATCTTACTGGTATAATTATTAACAAATTGGCCTCTTTTAGGAGTTCAAGCTCTCATATTCATTCTAGCCCTCTTGTTCCACCCATAGCAAGAACACTGAACCTGATTAGTCACATTCCATTGAATTGACTAGGCCATGTTATTTGGGGTGGAGCATTTTAAATAAGTAAAAAGTCATAATAAACATGGGTGTGATCTCTTCTCTATTTTTCTTCCATGCCTGGAGGCAGCTTCTTTTGGAGTTCGTAACACTTCTAACATTACCCACATAGGATAAGGCTGGAATATACATTTGCTAAATTCCTTTGCTTCTGTTTTCTCTAGTGCTGGCGAGTGTGGTTTCATTTCTGCTCAGTGGTAAGTTCTAAGACTCAAGTTTAGGTATTGGGGTTGGGGAATGCACAGGCCATAGCCAGACATGGCTTAATGAAGCTCATTATGGGTCTTGGTTCTTTGGTGGGATTTGGAGATAAAGCCCTTGTTAATAGTAAAGAATTACTCTGTCTTACATAATTCTCATGCATCTAGGGAGTGCGTGTCAGAGGGAAAGTGTGGAGAATGGGACCAAAATGATAGATCTCTTGGTTAACAGCATCTCAGTATAATCCATTTCTTACCACTAACCTAACTAAACAGATTAATGGAATAAAATAAAAAGTCCACAAAGAAATGCAAGTATTCATAAGAATTTAACATATGGCAACATTTGACCAAACTATATTCTCTCAAAAAAGAGCAGATATATGAGAAAGTGCTTGATAAAAAGTGTGAAAAACACTGCATATTCTACACAGTTTAACTATCCTTAATTCATATTTAGCATAACAAAGTCTATGAGAATTCCTTTAGTACATAGTAATAAGTTTATTTCAGTATTTAAGTACTGAAATTTCAAATTCAAAATTGTATTTGGCCAGAATTGTGATTTGTTTTGTTTTTTTTTTTTTTCACCTGGTATGTGCTCAAACATATTTGGGAGATTAATTGATTATTCAAAAAGTGATTTCAGGACTAGTCTACTGATTTTGGAAAAATTGCAGTGGTATACTGCTGCAATTGACTGTGGTAAGTATAATATTCTTGTGTCCTGAACATCTTCTCATTCTCTAGCTCTCCGTAGCCATTGCTTGCTGTCAATCACGAAGCCCTACTCCTCTACCTACAAGTCCTGAAATGAGCACAGATTCCAGATTGGGCCAAGAGTATTGCTTCATCTTTATCTGCATTCTGTGGGTATGGTGATTGGTTCAGGAATGAGAACATTGTCCAAGCTAAGCCAATTGAAGTTATTCCTAGGAATTTTAGGCTGGGGCTAGTAAGACAGATTATCTCTCCTCTGTGAGAAATAAGGATATAGGCCTGGCCAATAAGAAGTCAACAAAAACTCCAAATGAGGAATGGGCAAAGAACATGTACAGGCAAACAATAAAAGAACTGCAAATAGCCAATAAGCATAGGAAAAAATGTCTACCTCACTAGCATTAAAAATATAAATTAAAATACAGAGGCAACATTTGTAGTTTCTTACATTAACAGAGAATAGAAAGGATGATAGCACTGTATATTGGATAGGAGAGAAATAGGCACTCCCATCCACTGATGATAGGAGTTGTTTGTTGTAGCAAAACAAATCAAATGCCTTCAAACTTTGTATGCCTCAACATTCCAGTGCTAACAATTTATTCTGGACAAGTGCTCAGATATGTGTGTATGTGGCAGGGGTTGATCTCAAAGTGTTATCTAATTATCTCTCCCCTTTCTCTTCCATGTCTATTTCAAGAGATATTTTTGTGCCCCAAACTCACTCCAGAAACTTAAAGAAATCATCAGCTTAGGTGTCAGATCAGAGAAGGACTGGTCCCTAGGCACTTTTATAGGTCCCTCTGCCATAAAAAATACTAAAAATTATATTTTACAACTATGTTAGTATACAGGCAACTATAATCCAGGCTGGAATCATCATCATGTTCATTATTACTATATTTATTTCTCTTCTTTTTGAGACAGGGTCTTGCTCTGTCACCTAGGTAGGAGTGCAATAGTGTGATCATAGCTCACTGTAACCCTTAAACTCCTGGGCTCAAGGGATCCTCCTCACCCTCTTGAGTAGCTAGGACTATAGATATATACCACTTCACCGGGCTAATTTTTTATTTTCTTTTTTTGTAGAGGTGGGGTCTTGCTGTGTTGCCCAGGCTGCTTCCAAACTCCTGGGCTCAAGTAATCCTCCCGCCTGGCCTGCCAAAATGCTGGGATTATAGGCAATAAGCCACTGTGCTTGGCCTTCTTATTTTAAAAGAAATGAAACTTAAAACACTTTCTTGGCTCCCTAAAAGTATCATTTAACCTAGATCCATGGATACTATATCTATTGGATAAATCGGCCCTGGATATAAGCCCCACACTTGAGGAAAAAGCAGCTAGAGTAGTAACTTAACACAAAAAGAAAATGGAGTATATTAGTCAGGGTTCTCCAGGGAGACAAAACCAATAGGACATATATACACAGAGTGATATATAAGAGGGGATTTATTAGGGGAATTGGCTCACATGATTATGGAGGCTGAGAAGTCCTATCGATAGGCTACCTACCTGCAAGCTAGAGACCCAGGGAGTCTGGTAGTGTAGCTCAGGCCAAATCCAAAGGCTTCAGAACCAGGAAATGCATAATGTAACTACTCTCAGTTCAAGACTGAAGGCTTGAGAAACTGGGGGGCTACTGATGTAAGTCCTGGAGTCCAAGGGCTGGAGAACCTGGAGTTCTGATTTCTGAGAGTAGGAGAAGAATGGTGTGTCTGAGATCCAGGAGAGAGAGAGGGAAAATGAGGGAGAAGGGAGGGAAAGAGAGGAAAAGAGAAAATTCACCTTTCCTCTGCCTTTTTGTTTTATTATGGCCCCCAGACAATTGGATGGAACTTGCCCATATTGAGGGCAGGTCTTCCCCACTCAGTCCACCAACTCATGCTCCAGTCTTCTCTGGGAACACACACACACACACACACACACACACACACACACACACACACAGAAACAATACTTTACCAGCTCTCTAGGTGTCCCTCAATCCAGTCAAATTGACACCTAAAGTTAACCATGACAAGGAGGATGGTCTAGAGAGGACTAGAGAGCAGAGTGGAAGTAACTCAGAGGACCAGCTATCCTTGTGCCTTTCTACTCCTAACAACTGGTTGCTTGTACAAAATTTATAAACTAACAGTCCTGGACTTTGTTATCCGTTCTTTATGAAATTTATGTGGAAACAGAGGCATAAAAGGAGAACCACCTCTCATGTTCCCGCCAAGTTAGAACTGAATGGAAGAAATGAGGAATCTCCCTTTGAGTAGGAAGGTTGACAGCCATTATCATTTATGTAGTATGGTAGAAAGAACGTGAATGTCCAATAAAAGGAAGCAGGTTATTCATAAAGCATTCATGGAGTAGAAAGTTTTGCAGCCATTAAAAAGGAATTTAGATATATTTTATTAATATGAAACAAGAACACAAAATACAATGAGACTTGGTTCCCAACAGAAGCATTAACATTTAATAAGCCTATTCCCACTGGTGGGAAAACAGACAGTCCTGAGAACCACTCCTCTGGGGCATATACCATCTCTCAAGGTCATTAATGGCTTGTCATGTCACCATTGGCCCAAAGGGAGTCCAGATTTGTGCTCCGTTAAATTGTGACCCCTAAATCCTTAGCTATTGCCTAACTATGCATATTTGATTCCATAATTCCTGGTATTAACAATAATTCTTGTTGTGGGGTTGTGTATAATTGGCTCAAAAATTTCTAAGTTTAGATCGTCCATGTTCACAAAGATTCTGCCTCCTCTCACTCTTGGCCGGGATCTAGAAACAGAAACTCTTCATGGGCTCTTATTTCAATGCTTTTTATTATATTTCCAATTCATAACAATCCATTTTCTTTTTTATTCTGGTCCATGGTCCCTAAATCAATTATCATTGCACTATGTTAGGTCAAGAATATTCTTTTCATACAGGATTTGGAGACCATCTACAAAAGCAATGCCATTTTCCTTATGCACAAAATAATGCAGCAAATTTATGTAGAGCAAGCCACTTTTATATCCTTTCTACTGCTTTTCAGAACTTGGTATACATTTCAATACCTTGCTAGATCATAAGATATTACGAGTGCTTTGCATTTCTGGCTGGCTGTTTAACCAGGTAAATTTTTCCTTGGGTTCTTGGCGGGGAGATCTCAATACTGATTAAATAACCTACTCTTCCCACTTTTATTTCCAAATTGCAACTATCCTATTAGGAATTGGCTACATGCAGAATGCTCATTCATTATGGCCCATATGGGATAATCTTTTGTTCAATTCCATAGCTACAGACTCAAAATGGTTGGATCAGTGCTAGAGCCTTCTGTCCAGATCCTTCCTAAGGGGTACAGATGTATGGAGTAAGAATGCTAAGGGAACATTCTCTGATTCTCTACTGTTCTATAAAGGGCCAAAATAGACTTACCTGATTCTGCCACCACTTATATTTTCCTCCATCTGTCTATTTCCTTATGTATGTTTTCCCTGTCAGAGGAGATTGCCTGCAGAAATACTTCAAATAATGAGTAGAAAATATAGCATGACGAAGCTCTCTTTGTTAATTCCCAAAGTACATGCAAAACATTTAATAAGTATGTTGTCTGTGGAGATTTCCTCCTGCTGGAACCTGTCTTAGTCCTAAGAGGCAGGGCTGATCCACCCCATTGATCCTACTGATGAAACCATAACAGTCATATTTGTATAGCCAGTCACAGATTACTAGAATTTTAATGTTTTTATCTAGAAGACATATAATTAAATCTCTGCTTTTAAAATAATAAAGACTGGAATAAAATTTTTAAAAAAATTACTTGGCTAATTATGTTACATACATCTTTCATCTCTACCCCCTCATTGCCAATGCCAGCTCTTAGCGTTCAACTGGTGATCATCTATCTTTATTGCCCTTCAATGTGGATTTGTAATACATACTTTTAATATGGAATGTTGCTCCTTAATACTGTCACCCTAAATATTACCTAGTAATTGTTCAAACTGCCCATTTTAAAATTACTTTATTCTACTGTGTTGTGGTTAATGTGACTTATTTAGAAGATCACTTCATACTAATTTCCTGGTCTTTCCTCTCCTCTAAGTGTCTGTAATATGAAATGCTATTCCCTTATTTGTTAATATCTAAATATGGGTCTGTATTTGTAGATAGTTTGGCCTTCTAGCCTTTTGTGTCTTTGTTAAGGTCTCAATCTTAAAGTCAAAACCAGAAAAATTGTTAGTATCAGAGAAAACCTAGTTAAAATTTATTGGTCCCATGGGTGTTGGGTCATGCAACCTGGCAATCTGTTTAATGATTAAAATGTAAATGCCTTTGACTATTTATAATCTGGACAATTCCAAAAAACAAGATCAATTTCTGGAATTGTGTCTATTTATACATAGCTTTCAGCCCAATGTACACTCATCTCAGGGACCTAACACTGTCAAAGCTTACACAAATAAATATATCTTATAGTATCAACAACTATCACCTTCTTCCTTTGAATGTGATTAAAGGGCATCAACATGAAAAATATATGTTTTTAGATAAAAGTCTAATGCTTTTTTTTTTCAAACCGGCCTTCAAATAATGGTATTTTTATGTGTGGTTCACTGTGTACCACTTGCCAAAACATACTATTAGAACATTGGTCACTGACTTGAGTCATTACATAAACAGATATCAACAATAGCAGATATCAATGTATCCATCCATCTCATTTACTTATTTTAGTGGGAGTTTATGCCAGCCACACCATATATTAATATAATTCTGTCCATTTTGCTCATATACCCAACTTTGTTTTTCAACTAGAAATTTTCTGTTAGCTGGCATTCTTTCAGACACAAATCTCTGTTTATCAAGTATTGCCACTAAAAGCCTGTGCTGCAAGCCAGGGTCAGGCCAAGCTTTATCATTTGTAAAGCTTTATCATTTGTAAACCATAAGAGACTCTTATAGTTAGAGGTAATTCATCTCATGGAGTCAGTCTTGGCCCCAAGGAGGTGGCTTCCCATTGTTCACAGATCCTATGGTCTCCTCCCATGCTACTCATCTTTGCAGGTTTCTGAATATATCATTTATATTTAATCGGTTCTCTTTGCTGAGCTTTTTCTTATTTAAATGCTTTTATGACATTGTCCAAGTTCTTTTGGAATCTACGATCTTAAAATTATTGGAGTCTCTCATTAGGAGGTATAGTCTCAACTAGTAACCACTGGAATGCTTACAATTGTGTTTCAAAGAGAACTGGTGAGTAAGCTGGATCAAAGATCATTAGGTCTAAAAGCCCAAATTACTCCACCAGCCTTGGACTATTCTGTGTATTGTAGAATGTTTAGCAGCATTTATGACCACTAGATACCAGCAGCAAAGCCCTAGTGATGACAATCAAAAATGTTTCCAGATAATTCCAAACACTCTGAGGGGGAGTGGGTGGGAATTGCCCCCAGTTAAGAACTATTGGTCTATACAGCAATCATAACATTCCATGAAATTATCCAGAGAACATGTAGAAAAGTAGATTAGAATCTAGGCATATAGATATATAACAAGCTAGTCATATGTGGGAATTAAACATGGCATCATGAAGAATTTACAATAACTTATAAAAGCATCAAAATGTTTAGAAGTTAATTTGTTCTCAGTCCTCTGCTGAATCATTTTACAAACCTGAGATCAGTTGTCTCATTTAAAAAATGGAGGCAATACCAGCTTCACAGAGTGATTTTGAGTATTAAATACTTCTGTGAAAGCGCTTTGGAAACTATGAAGTAGAATACAAATGTACAGTAATAATAATAAATAAAATCACTGTAGAGAACCAACCCTTTTCTTTAAGGCTTTTTCTTAGGAGGCTGGGTAGAAAAGAGGCTAACTTCATAGAAATCGAAAATTTTAATCTATAAAAGCCATAGTTCTTGAAAAACATAAAACAAAGCAAATGAAACAAACAAACAAATAAATAAACCACAAATTCTCAAATCCAAGAGCATAGCTCAGGGCTTTTTATTTTGTATAATTCTCATCTGATGCCATTTAACATCAGGCTTTTAATATAATATTGATACAAAAAAAGAACAATAGAGTTAATAAATATAGAGTTTATATACTATCTGACATATTTTGCTATGCTAGGTATTTTTATTCAGTTCATTTATTAGTATTATCAGTGGTAAGAAGTTAACATATCTTACTAATTTATGAATTTTTACTATACATATTGAACAACAAGTAAATAACTTTTTAAAAATTGATTTATTTTATTATGTAGATTTGGAAGCAGCCAGATTGCTCAATCACAAGTAATTATTAGCCTTGGGTGGCAACAAATTACTAAAATATTGAACATGAAGTAGAAATAATAAATTTATCTCCTAACAGGATGTACAGGTACCACTTAAACCATTACAAAAACATACGCCACAAAGATAAATAATGATATTAGATGCCTTGATATCACATGGAAAATACCACTACCACTAATAACAACTATGATAGTAATAATAAAAATTTTAAAAACCCCAAATGTTTATTCAATGGTTGTTCTGAACTTGGAATGGTCTTAAGCACCTTACATGAATAATCTTATTTAATTCTCAAGAAGCTTATTAACTCATTTAAAAAAATATTAAAAGCACAGAGATGGAAACATATATAGAGGAAATTCCCTCCTTTATCAGGATACCATAGTTAAATAATATGATTAATTAGACTGGTCAAATATTTTGTAGTTTTTCTATAATCAAATCTTTATCTGTTCTTAGTGTTGAAGAGCTCACCTTTTATTTTTGTTTGTTTCTTTGTTTTTCAAGTTTAAATGTGTTGAATAAGTGTAGAAAAGAGAAGGGAATATGTAAAGTTATGCATGCAATAGTGGTTTGCATACTTTCTTTCTTGTTAAAGCTCAGTGTTTTATTTTTTTTGCTTTTTTTTGGTATTATACTTTTGGCTTAAGGTATATCTTTTTCCCCAATCAGTCCGCTTCTTTCTCCCTTTCTGTTTTCTCTTCTTACTCTTTCTCTTCCTCCTCTTCTTCCTCTTCCATTTCCTCATCCTCTTCCTCTTCTGCCTCCTCCTTCATATCCTTTCGTTCCTTCTCTTTTTCTTTCTTTACTTCAGATTCGGGGGCAAATATCTGTCGTTCCAATAAGACATTTGGAAAATAAGGCTGTACTATCAAAACAATTATGACACAAAGTATAAAACATACCATTCTCAGTAATAAAATAAATATGCACAGTGGATCACACACAAGTGGCCGGGGCACTTCCCATTTTGGATACCAAAATCGGTAATCTGTAAATAAAGAAGCAATTGAAAGCTGGATTTCACATAAAGTAGTTAAACTGTTCAAGAAATAAAGGACAATACATACATGTGGCTTGGTCACGATCTGCATTACCTAGAAAGAAAAACAAAGTCCATAAAGAATTATATAACATTTTTTCTTTCTCTAGAAAATTAGATAATTTTTCCAACAATAATGCCACCATTCTTCTAGTTCTCAGGCATCATGCCATCATCTTTGATGTTACCCACCCCCCCACAAAACCAGTGGCCAATTATAAACTATAATATATTCTCTTTTAGTAAAAGTCAGCCTGATCTTCTAGAGAGAGTATAGAAGTACAGAAGTGAGGAAATATAGATTATAATACTAATTCTCAAAGTCATTGTGTCACCTTATGTAAGTCACTTACAAATCTTATAAAGATTGATCCAGTTCTGACATTCTAGGATTCTACAACATCTCTTATTTTCATCTTTTTTTCTCTTCCGATCACTCCAAATTAATTTTATGAATCTACTCACTTTCCTTACTTAATAATTATTCTTAGAAGCTTTTAGTTGCTGTTCATTTTCCAGATGACAAAGTTAAATCTATAGCCTGGTATTAAATGTTTTTAATTGGGGAGGAGGTCGCGGAGGAGAACTGGAAGCTGGGACCCCCGGAACAGCCCGGAGACCAGCGGGAAGGGTCGGTGGATCTGCCTTTTCCCCTCCCCTGCATCCTGGACTGCTGGTGGGCTCCCCAGCAAGCGGAGGGACCTGCGGACACCAGCCCAGCGACAACCGCCGCCAGTGAGCGGTAAGCCAGTAGCGGAGGCGGCACCAGGCTCCCAACTCCCTCGGGCACCTCCGTGTGCACAGACCCGAGCCGCGCAGCAGACGCCATATTGCCTCCTCCTCCCCTCCCCCCGACCCTACCCGCGGCGGCCCAGAGAGACAGAGAGACAATATAGCCACCAGCCGGAGGCACCTCCAGAGAACGGGACCTTCCCTTTTGGGGCCCTATAACAGCTGACTAAGGGGAACTCAGACTGTGAGCTCTCTGCCCGCCAGCCCTCCCAGGTGCCGCTGGCAGGGTGATCCCAGGAGAACGGGGCAGAGCCCGAGGTTGAGAGACATAGACCCGGCTTGGGCTCCCTGTGGGTGAATTGGGACAGGCACTCATCTCCCTGGTGGGGACAAAGTTTGAACTCTGGGACCCAGAGGTCAGACCTGCGGACCACATCCCGTGCACCGAGGCCTCGCATTGCCCGGGGCACAGAAGGGATATACGTGAACAGCCTGCTGAGGTGTGTGTGCCTTCAGGGGCAGATCAGCGTCCTAGAGGACAACCCTCCCCCCAAAGGGAGGCCGTGCGCCCAGCCCAAGTGGCGTTCCTGCGCAGGGAACCTCCCGGCCGGCATCACAGCCAGGGGAGGCCTGGTGGCATGTGCTCTGGCCTGCTGACAGAGGCTCAGGAGTAGCCGCGGAGTTAGGGACGGTGGAAAGAGGCCAGGCCCGCTCCAGACTGCGGGTCTTGGACAGCCCCACCCCCACACGCAGACTCTCTGACTAAGCAGGGCCATTCCAGCCCCTCCCTGTCAGCTTTGCCTGGAAGCAGAGAACAGAACTTTGACCCCTGCTAATGACATTGGTGGTGCCTGAGGGTGGGTTTACCCAACTCAGCTCTGCCCAGACTCTAGACCAGCCCTCACTGAGGGGGAGAATAGGACACACCTGGAAGTCCCAGGGCCCCACCCACCACCTGAGGCACTAGAGTTCTCTCTTCAGGAACAAGAGCTGATAACAGGACACAAAAACATCAGCTTAGCCTGTTTCTCCAAGCAAGCGCCACCTACTGACAGGGAGAGCATCCTGCACACCCTTTTCACGACACCTACTGACTCATTATACAGGGAGTGGTCGAATCTCACCCACAGACACCACCTACCGGCTCAGAAACTACACAAGGTGTGTGAATACCCACAGAAAAAACGAAAGGAAAGAAGCAACAACTGATCGACATGGGAAGAAATCAGCGAAGGAACTCAGGAAATATGAAGAACCAATCGGAAAACACACCCCCAAAGAGGAGCCCCAGCCCCCTAGAAACGGACACCAACCAAAATGAGGCAACCAAA
This sequence comes from Mirza zaza, assembly GCA_008750895.1. Lineage (NCBI taxonomy): Eukaryota > Metazoa > Chordata > Mammalia > Primates > Cheirogaleidae > Mirza > Mirza zaza. Next base: position 118,866 of record VSMD01040956.1, read on the forward strand.
ATGACAGAAGAGGAATTTCGTATGTGGATAATAAGAACACTCACTGACCTGCAAGAACAACTCAATAACCAGCACAAAGAAACCACAAAAAGCCTCCAGGATCTAGAAAAAAAGTTCACTAAAGAAATAGACACAATGAAGAAAAGTTTAACCAAACTCCTGGAAATGAAGAATCAAGTCAGGGAACTACAGAATACAGTGGAAAGTCTCAAGAACAGGGTAGACCAAACAGAAGAAAGAATCTCAGAGATTGAAGACAACACCCTCCAATTAAATAAATCAGTCACAGAAATAGAGCAGAGAAACAAGAGAAAAGAGCAAAGCCTACAAGAGCTGTGGGATTATGTGAAGAAACCTAATGTGAGGGTCATAGGGTTACCAGAAGGGGAAGAAGACAACACTCACGGGTTGGACAAGCTATTTGAAGATATAATAGAGGAAAATTACCCAGGCCTTGCTAATAATCTCAATATACAAGTTCAAGAAGCTCAGAGGACCCCTGGGAGATTCAATGCAAA